>KZ538029.1:0-62996 GCA_000934665.2 Catajapyx aquilonaris
TAGGCCTAACTGATGTGAGATAAAGCAACTCAAAAACCTGTACAGGTTGTCAGGAAATATGACTTGATTATTTTATTTTGGAAGTATTCATCCCATATACAAGAATAGGCTTTGGCCGTTACACACAATAAGATAGGCCTATGGATTTGCTATTGCTCCTAATCCTCCTAAATAATTGCTGTCGTTTCTCTCCAAGAATAACACTCTCATGATCATGATACTTAGGCCTACATAATTATTATGTGGCATTCAATTTTTTAAAGCCTAACACAGTAATGTCCGTTGGCATGGCCATCACTATGAAACGTCATTAGATGCTGGTCATGGCCATTGGCCATCCTAATGAATTCATACTGCCTAATCCTAATTACCTTTCGATACGTTGGGGCCACACTTTGTAACGAAGAGGTCCCGCGCAGAGTGTCAGCAAGTCACCACCGCCTTTTCCGACAAACTGAAACTAGTTGTGGGCCGAGAATATCATGTCGGCTACTTCTTTGTCGCTGCTACAGCAACGGAGCTGCGACTCTATAAATGGCGACTTTTACTTTCACCAGGAAATATCATCTAACTTCTAAACAACGACTTTCGGCTCCTCGGATGCAGAGTTTGTCAATGTGAGGCGCCGAAATCGCTGAAAGTCGCTGTTTAGAAGCAGAATGACATTCAGAGGGATATGGCCGGATATCTCCAATAAACAATTTATTACACCATAAACTGAATAGTGTCAATGGCGACGCGACGTCCCTTGCCTTCAACGTGTGGTATTCAAGTTTATTAGTCCAATGTTCGTATGCCAGAAATCTGCGAGATTGATGAGAGAGACATCGTGATATTGCAGTTTATTAACGAGTTTTCCACTACTGTTTCTCTGGCAAAGTGGTCCCATATATTGCAGGTGTGAAATATATGTTGTAGAAAATTATAATATGATGGTTTAAGTGGCATTCAGGTGGGCTATGTGGATCGGCAGTGGCCAAGGCAGCACAGGCCTTATTTTCACTTATTATATCATTTAGCATCAAAACCGCAATTATTGTTTCAATTGCTAATAATGATCATTTAGTTAATTGAATACAATAATGATGATGCATTTGGGTGTAGTGGACATAGGCACTGTTGGAAATCTCTTCTGAATAATGCTTATTTACGAAGATAAAAAATTGTGTGGAAATTCTACGATAGCGTTAATAACGTTCGTACGAGTAGCAGCGACTTTTCAGGAGTCATTTGAAAACCGCTGCTACGCTACTTTCAACCCAACCGCTGAGCCGTAACCGCCGTAACTGCTGCATAACGGCCGTAACCGGATATAAGAGCTGTGCTATCTTCAGCCCCCGCCGTCCAACATGGCCGCCATGTGAGGTTCGGTTGAAGAGGAAATATTTCTGTCCGTTTCTTCCCCCACCATTGTGGTGTCAATCGTCCGGGGCGTGGCTGACACACTTCCCCAGGCGGATCGGATGAGCGGGTGGGGTGACGGCGACGGGACAGTTGCGGATGAGACGGCGGCGGAGGCGGATCCACTGTGCTGTTGCGAGTATGTGGACGGCGATGGGGTGAGGAGGCACGTTCTTCTCTGCTGCTGCGACTGCCAGGCCGTGGACGAGTTCGCAGAAAGGTGTGGCCTACACTCCTCGCTGACTGATCAAAGGAAAGGCTACCAGGGGAGGGTCGGTCGTTGGGGGGAAACTTGGGGTTGAAAATGTGTTAGGCACGTTAGGTGAGTACGAGCGTTGGGTGGTAATGCATGCATGCGTGCATGCACCCACTATAAGAGCTTGGTATGCACAGTTACAATCTGTTGGATAACATAGAAAGCGCTCTAGTCAGGAATAGTGTGCATGAAGCGATGAAGGAGTGCCAAATGACCTCAAGTGTCAAAACAGTTATCTGATATCATTTCGTATTATTTGCTCCCGGAACATTGAAGTTCAGTTCGAGGCTTTCTGCAGATTCTCATGCAAGGGATGGTCATGCAACTGGACTCAACCTATGATAAAGCCAGGAGTTTTATATAATAATAATAAAAAAAAGAGGAAGTGCTTTCTTTCCTAAAGCGATTAAGATGGCCTTGACATTGTTGGGCATTTGGTAATGGATTTGACATTGCAACAAGATTGCCTGATTTCCGGTAATTGTAGGAATTGTTTGGCATTGGTTGTCAGGAAGTTTCTGTACTTCTATTGCCTTGGTTTTGGTGCTTTCAGATTTTTATTTTGTGTTGAAATTTTGTATAATGTGCAATTATGCTTGACGGGAATATTTCAAGTAGTTATCCTGGTGGAATCATACTGTGTGCACGTTATCTGAATTCGAGTTATTTAGGCTAGACTCACGTGCCAGTTAGAGCAAGTAGCACATCCGCACGCATTGATATGACTTTTTTCCATAATTCGGTACTGCTGAGCATTTCATTACACATGTAGGTGTGCGCTGAGAAACACTTAACAGCAAAATGTGCATTGTTCAAACGTTCTTCTCATTTTGCCAAAATGTTACAAGTGATGTGTCAATTGACAAGGACTTTATACCCGCAGGATGATCTCAGGACGCAGAGTGAGCCGAGAGCACCAAGAGAGGGTATGGCAGGCAGTGCAAGAGCGTCTGCGCATCCCCTGGTGTGGAGGGGCTCGAAAAATACCGCTGGACATTCTCCTGCCAGTGTTCATGCTGCCCACTTTCCTGATGTTGGCTGCCTTAGGCCCCCTTTGGACAGCCTTGTCCTTTGCCTCCTTGCCCCTGGTGATCCTCTTCCTCCACAGGCACAGTTTGCGCTTTTTGCCCAGGACCAGGTTTTACCTCTCGTGGACCTTGGCCACGTGGGTCTTTCTCATCGCAGTGTTTGAAGTGCAGGTGCCTTTCCTGGATATCACCCCCGAGGAGAATGTCTCGTTTATCATCATGGTTAGTGCAGCCAGTCTTTGCACATTGCTAACATGGGTAAGAGCCAGGGTGCTGAAGCAGGACGCAACTATGAGTGGTGCCAATGGATTCTCAGTGCAGTTGGATTCTACGTCCAGCTTACCAGTGTCCGTCATGCCAAGGACATATCCTTGCAGCGTGTGCCAAGGGAATGTGGAGATGAGAGACCATCACTGCATATGGTAATTATCTGCTGTCAATTGAATGCCGAAAGAAAGTATTAAACCATTTCATTAAAATTGTACTGGTTGGTTGAGCTCAAAGTGGCAAAAATTGTGCTACCTGGTGTGCTACAAATCTCAAGAGTGTAAAACTGGAAGAAATGCTGTGCCTCATCTAAACTTGCTGAGGTTGTTTGGCTTATGGTGATGGACAAACAATAGATACATTCTGCGACTGGACAAAATGTAGCTTCATGCTGTACTTAGAAGTGGAGATTGAATACCATTTCCGGGACTGATGTCCGACCTGTGCAATGTGCCAAAATCTGTCAGTTCTTCTTCATTGTGCTTTCATTTATGCAGTTATGATATTGCTTGTCACAGTTCCTGTTATAAATCCTGTTGTCCTGTATTATGCATCTAACATGCACGTTGGCCACATGGAAACGTTAGCTGTTACCAAACACCACTTAACCAAAGATGTAACATGTTAATTGTGTATTAATTGCAGGCTCGATTGCTGCGTGGGACAGAACAACCATGGCTTCTTTCTACTGGCCGTTACCCTGTTCCTTGTATGCATCGTGTATGCTGCCAACCTGTGCCTCACAGCCTTGTGCAGGCCAGTGGTTCTCTTCAACTTTCTGTACCTACCCCGGGATTGCAGTGAAGTGTACGAGGATGTGCAGTAAGCAATTTAGCACACGTTGCTCACTCGCTGTCGGTGAGGAAGTACTGATGCATTTTTTTATATTTTTCAGCCTGTCCTTCCCATTTGTGTGTTCGCTCTACGCATGCATTTTGGCTATCTTGCTTCTGGTGCTCCTGGCGCAGCAGCTACTGTGCATCTCTCTAGGAGTGACTGGAAGTGAGTGGAGGAGGCATCATGGCCAGGGCGGATTTTTCTCAGGGCTGAGGAAGGCCTGGGTCGCTCACAGCAGCGGAAGCCGGAGAGGGATCATGTCCAACTGGGCTGCATTCATTGGAAGGCGATTTCTGAGAACAGCCTGAATTCACACCAAAGGAAGACCAAAATCTCAGGTGTTTAGTAATAGTACACTACATAGAATCAAAGATTTATTCGAGAGATTTGTGCCACGTGTTTACGCTTTAGAGTTGCAAAAATGTTGCGATTTTATTTTTATACTCGGGCAGCCTTTAATCAAAGATTGTAGTTGAAGCGTTAGCTACATCTTTAAGGCTTAGTTGTGAATTTCGGATGGTTGGTGCTGAACTTCAACTTTTAAAATGATTAGGTAATGTTTATTGCTGTCAGTTAAGAGAGATTTGTACCGCATTCACTAAAAGGACCAGTCAAGATAAATCCAGCTCTCCACAAGTTCCTATTGTTCGAACACTAAAAATGAGTCCCTGTCCCTTTTTATACCATTTCATTTAAGAACATTACGACTCCTCCCCCATATTTCTTATGAAAACTGTCATACTGTCCACACTACTCGTGCACCGTTTGCATCACAGCTCTTCACAACCTCAGAACATCTGTTATTCCGAGCAGCACAATGCTGATAGTACACATGCGGAAGTAATAGTAATGAAATCACGAATGTTTCTTTTGAAAAATGCATCTCATTGCTGTCGTGATACTTTGGCAGGCACAGAAGGCTTCTCGTAAATGCTGTGAAAAGATTTTCCAAATTTTTCTTTGTGCCAGCCAGTGACATTTGGTGCCCTTAAGTGCTATACAGTGGAATTAATTCTCCAGTTGACAGCAAGCACTGGAGGCAGTGAAAGATTTGTACTTAACATTTTTTTCCCCCCTGGGATATTTGCCACTAGACACCAGGTTGCAAAAGAAAAGTGTCATGTACGACTCCTGTCATAAAGCCTGTTTCATAAATAAATGATCGCGCGATCCGGCAGCAGCGACAGAATGCGGCGATGAATGCCGCATGCTGCCGCTGCGTTGGAATGTGGCGATGGGTCGCGTGTTCAATTCATATAAAAAAACGGATGCGCGACGAGGCGTGCGCGGCGCGCTGTCACGTGACTCCATCCTGCTTCTCCCATTGGCTCCAGCTCCTGCGATGAGTCCCGACGCACATTCAATATCAAACCGGCCGGATGTGGTGCGACGCGATGAGTTCCAGCGACCGTCGCGCCTGAATTTATTTATGAATTGGACGGACGCGCGACGGTCAAGCCAGATCTGCGACCCACAGCAGATCACCGTCGCAGAGTTTATTTATGAAACGGGCTTAAGTTGCTTCGGCCTTTTGAGCAAATATCCTTAGGAAAACATCATGACACTGCTTTTCTCTTAATGTACAAGAATATTTCTGCATTTTTCAAGTCATATGTATAATACTGTAGTATAATGCAAAACGCTAGTCTTTATAAGTGCGAGGGTGTAGCTGACGACAGTAAAGTGCACTTTTCCACAATACACAAAGCTAAAATAGTTTGTAATTGTTGCATAAAATATAAATACAAAATGTTGCTGACTAGACAAAATGTTGAACATGTACATTACACTTATAAGATTAAAGGCAATAAAACGGCACATTTTTGTACGACAGTTGCATTAATTGTGAGCATCAAGGTCAGATATCTTCATCGCTGGAACAACCAGGTGGCCTAAAGTCAGGAACCACCTCGAGGACTTTTTCCCTCCATCTACGCCTCCTGCTGTGAGCAATTCTTTCCTCCCTGAGGACGTGCTTCAAATTGGTCCACTTTCGGAGACATCTCTTCATGATCTTCCTTTCGTGGTGCTTCCTGGCCACCTCCTCTTGTCTCCACCGCTGTATTTTCATGCTCAACATGTGAGCGGCCCATCCCTGAAGGCACCTGGTCATCAAGTTCATCTCGTGGAAGTCCTCCGCAGCCTGCAGCTTCCGAATTCCTTCCAGCCTTGCCTCCTTCCACCACCTGGAATTCAAAACTCTTTTAGCATAAATATACTTACGGTGAATCTTCTCCGACAGAAGTAGGGGAGGAGTTACAATGAGAACCAATCGCAAATTGAAAAAATTTGCAGGCTCATGTAATTGGTTATCACAGAACTTCCACTCATACTTTCCTGTCAGTCTTTATTTGTTGACAATTGATCACGATATACTGTAGGTGCACATCGGGTAATAATTAACAAGACGTTGAAAATTAGTATTGACTCTACCTGAGGCAACGCCTGGTCAGCTGCAACTTGTATAGCTCGTTGGCATCAAATTCCTTTTCCTCGTTTATTCGCCTAGTTTTATCCAGCCAGGTCCTGAAAGCATGTTGCACAGTCTGCCTCCGATGGTGCATGTCTGCCTTAGCCGTGTCATCCTTCCTGGCCTGCACTGCAGCTCGAAACGCATTTATTCCTCGATGCAGAAGCCAGGTGCGATAGTGTGCTCTGGCCATCTGGTCCAGGGCAGCCATTTTCTCCGCTTGTGCTTTACGCTCCTGGACCAACCTGGCCCTCTCAGCCACCCTTTTCTTACGCTCCTGAACCTCCAACCTGGCACGCTCTTCCTCCATCTTCTTTTGGTGCCTCTCCTTCTCCTCTAGCTTCTGGCGCTGCAGGGCCTCAAGCTCCTCTCGACGCTTCACCCGCTCTTCGGCTCGACTCTGCATGTGAAGTAGGAAGGCCGGTGGCGGTGGGGGCTCGGTCTTGCGCACAGCAGGAGCTGGTTTCTGAGGGAGCTTCTTACGGGGAGGCGACTTCTTGCGATCCAATCGCAAGGTTTCAATCATGGTTTGCTGCTCCTTTAGCCTCACCTGAAAAGCAGCATGGGACATAAGTGCTGGGAAACAAAATCTGCGGGACTGGCAGAAAATGATGTGTAATTCCCCAAGCACAGCCCCATAGCATAATTATTGTATGGACATGTGATGCTCGACTGAAAATGTCGACACTAACCTGTTGCTCCTGTATAATGGCCTTCTGGGTCTCTAGCCTGTTTGCGTAGACTGTGGTGACATTTTCAACAACCCCCTTCTTCTTTGGTGGTCCGTAGATCCTCTCCGCTTCGGCTATCCTCCTAGCAGCCAGCAGTGGCTTCCTGCTCCCCTTCTTGGAGGTCTCTTTCAGCGACGCCAGAAAGGAACGCACCCTCTCCCGTCTGCTCTCCTCGTCTTCCCTCACCCTCCTCTCAAGCCTACGCTTCTTCACAAACATTTTCCATTGTCTCCAGCTCTTGCGGAGCAGGGTGGTGTTGTAGTGCTGTGTTGCCATGCGGTTCTTTGCTGCTGCCTTTAGGAGCCTCTGACGGAATTCCTCCTCTGCACGCCGGCATATGCTCTGCTTGGTACGTTTTCGCCATTGCAACCAGCATGACTGGAATGGTAAGAAAATATGATTAGCTGGAAAAGTAAGAAAGTCTTGTGACACATACCTGCAAAGTTTTGCATGAGTAAAACATGACTGCTTTTGATTCCAGCTCCTTGGAAGCCTTGACCCTGCTTCTCCACCTATCAAAATACATGGATGCCAGCTGAAAGGTCCTCCCTGCGTACTCTGGAGGTGTGACGGAAGAGTCCGGAGACACAATGCCAGATTCTGCAGATGCGGTGCGAAGCCCTGGAGAAGTTCTTCCGGGTTCTGGAGATACTTGGCGAGGCTCCGGAGACGAAGGCGGAACCACAAGTTCTTCCTTTCGACTGGACAGCTTCCCCGATCGACTGAAGGGTCTGGGACGCTCAGCCAGTTTTCCAAGCACCTCTTCATACGGGGTAGGTCTTGTACTTTGCTCCTCCCGCAGTCGCTTCTTCAGCTTTTCCAGCGCTTCTTTGAAAGCAACCTCTTCTTGCTTTTGTTCCTCCCAGGCCTTCTCTTCTTCCGCAATCACTCTGGCAATAGATTACGAAAGTAACGTAAATGAAAATAAATGCCATTTCATGTTCAATGCACATTTTTGTTCAACTGTATTATAAAATGCATGACACTTTACCGACGAGCCTGCTTTACGGCTGCTTTCTGCACCTCCATCCTCTCCTTCAACTCCTCCTTTTTCTTCCTCTCATCTTCCCGCTTCTGCTTCAGCTGGATATGCCTCACCTGTGTCGTGTACAGCGGCAATGGTTTCCCCACCTTATCATCCTTCAGCCTCCGCAGCCCCTGGTTGGAAATGGCCAGTGTCGCCTTCAGCTCCCTAATCATGTTACGTGCCCGCAGCTTAATATCCTCTGCACTCTGCGGGTCAGTCGCCAGCAACGGCGGTGTCGTCGACACACCAAAACTCCACACATGGCTAGTAGGAGGCGGCAACTTGCACGGTGCATCAGGAAGTGGATCTTTAGACAGAAAATCTGTGATGTCCGTCTGGTCAAACACTTTCCGCAGTCGGTCTCCGTCCATATTACTTGCAACAATAGTGTTTCTGTGGCTATGCAAACACTAACAGTGGGCAAGGGTTTTTATCAATAAATCATGCCCCCCCCNACAAATCGTCCCGCCATCTGTCGTCAGGGGTGCCAACCCGCGCAGTGTCGCCATCTATTGGGCGGATCCAATCCATTCCGAGTCCGCGGGGTGCGGCGGAGTTTGCTCGGGCTGCTGAACCTCTTCTAAGGGCGAATCAGGTGAGTTTTCCCCCCAACTGATTTGAGCTGGAAATGGGCACGAGGCACGAACCTGGGGCGGACACGGGTTACAGTAGTGTCGAAAATGGGATGTCCCAATATGTATAACCTGCCCACCCCCTTTGCCTTTTTGTGATTTTGGACCGGTCCGATTCCCTCGATAGTTTTTGCAGGGGGTTCCCCAGTTTATTATCGCTAGTATGAATAGGCAGAGAATGTAGGGGCTGCCCCGGGGTGGGTGCAGACCCAGGGGCAGACACAGGGGCAGCTGAAAAATGCGAATATGCAATTTTGGGAACAACATGGCGGATTTTTTTTTTGTGATCATTTTTTGTAGTTGCTGATTGTGGCCGGTAGAGGCGGGGTTTACAGCGGGTTTTACATGGTGCTGTTGTGTTAGTGCGCGGTGGTTGTTGTAATGTGCTGGTTGGTGTTGTTTGGTGCACCGTGTAAATCTGCGCCCCTGGCGGATTTTTAGGAGAAACGCTGTATCGAACACGATCCCGCGCGCCTCCAAGCGTGAGTCGCATGAAACCGCTGCCAAACTTGTACAAGGTTTCCATCCCCACTAGAGGTGAAGGTCACCACCCCCGCAAAAATTCTGCAAATTAAACACAACCAAAGGAACACCCAGCATTCATATCCAGCCCGCAGACTCGCCCCTGGACTCTGCCCCGTGTTCTGCCCCTATCAGCTAACCCCCATGGTTCCAACCTTGTAGTTTTCCCGGGGTTTTTGGGGGCGTCCTTGAGCCGTATGGATTTTGGGGAGAAGAGGGGGAGGCCTTGTTCTTGTAGAGTTGCGCGAAAATGTTTTGAGGGGGTAGGGGGCTTCTGGGGGGGGGACCTTCGCTTTTACTAGATCAGTAGGGTACAGGCTGGCTGGCTGGGGTTTGCCCTTCTCACTTGTTTTGGGGGGGGGGTGGATTTATAGCCCAGCTGATTCTAACCTTGAATGGTGTTGGTGCAAAGTGTTCTACAGGATATAGAATAGGAAGAACAGCACTTTTACATTATATAAAGAAAAGTACGTGGTGTATGTTGCATGTGCATGCTGTACAATCGTGAGAAAACCTGTACCGACACAGTACATTTCCGTTGAATGTATACAGTGCAACGGTACAAACAAAGTTTCCACCAATTTTATTTTTGTTGAAAATATAAATAGACAATCCAAATTTTCCGTTTGAGTCATACGTTGTAGCGTGCACGTGTTTTGCACTGATTTCTAGAATTAACTGATGTTGCGTCGTGACAGGAATGTTTTCTGCACGTGACTGCGGGAAGGGAGGGAATTTTTTGTGGATGCCAAGGTTAGCCCACCGCCATAGGGGGAGAAAAAAATATATATTTCCTGTTGTCTACTGGTGTAATGTTGTGAAACTTGAATGAAGAGATATTTTGGTGCGTGACGTTGAGGTGCTTTCAATATTAAACTTGTAATATTTAATTCAGCGCATAATTGCGTGGTGGACGTGCGAGGTGAACAGCGCTCCCACGTTAGCAAGAAGTTAGATGCTGTATTATAGCATACAGAAAATAAATATCAGCCTCTTGGTAAGAAACATGTAAATTCAACGGAACATTACATGTTTGTTAAATACTGTTTTGTAACATATTTTATACCGTTATAGCTACATTAAAAAAATTGTGTAAATTCAAGCACGAGGAAACATGTTTTTTTAAATAAATTGCTTACAAAGTATGTGCGGATACATGCAATGGGTAATTAATTGTCACTAATTCACCACTGTGACAAGTCAGTTGCACTTCCCACAATTTTTGTTACCATTGCGCACATCCCAAAAATTTAATTTTAATCCGTATTAGTAAATTAGGCTCCGGCTGTGAATGAGTCAATTACCATAGTTAGCCGGACTGTCATTTGCCTAAGCAGAATGCAGAACACTCATCTTGCAATTCTGAACAAGCATTTCTGCAATTTTGGCTTCAAAAGTCTGGAAAACCCTGCTATTCATGCTTGACCTTGGCCCAGATTTGATGGGAGGTGGTGTAGTTGACGGCTGGAGAGAATAAGGAGCTTTTAGGAAAACGGCAATTACCAGACATTGATTCCTTGAAATAATATAGCGAATGTGAATCAATCATGTTGATTACTCGTTGGTTACAAAAAAAAAAAAAACTTGGTCGACATATGTCATAATCCAATACTTCCTGGTGGGGATGGCTCATGCTCAGTGAAGTACCCAGCTCAAATGACAACCTTTTTTTATATATATTTAGAGCTAAAAGTTGCTTAAATAGAATGTCATTTTTACACATCATGTGTGACACATTGTCACAAATAATAATGGGATCGTTGTAGTTAGCCTCAATATTCAAGGCCACTACTTTAGTGAGCAATTATATCACAGTTTGGAATAAATTACAGATGAAATAATCTCTCTTTTATTACACTTGCTCTTTAGCCTTGAAAAGCTCACTCGGTTGACATTATTTTAATATTTTAACTAATTCTTTTAAGCTGAACAAGATATTAAGGTTGGCAGCCTTCACTTGTAATTAGGACTTCTGTTAACAATTTTTATATGCATTGATTGATTAGCACTTCACAATATCACTGATCTCAATATTTCGGCAATACTACTCAGGGAGCAAGCTTTACTGGACCTCAATCAACATTTTGACAAATGAACCTATTGCATCGGAATTGGAAGTGTAGCTAGTAACTTGCGATACCTTTCACACTGACTAATTAATGATGGGCCAAGAGCATTGATATGCTTGACCTTCACACTTCCGAATATACGAGGATGTTCCTATTCAGCAAAAATTCTGCAAAATTCATGTTGACATCATTTAAAGTACGTTAACTTAAATCCGACAATAAGATGGGATTTATTGTGATACATACTGTCCTGATGGGAATGCCATGAAATGACAGTTGCTTTGTGTTGATATCACCCAGAAATTCTATTGCTGCCTGGTGCGGATAGTGGAATCCTTTCTATGCATTGTTGGCTGCTTTATTGTTGAATGAGGTCAAGGTCACATGGAGTGAGGTCAGGCAAATGCAGAGGTGTTTGAGTCCTTCCATCTCCACTGGTTTCCTTAACGATTGGCAGTGTATTTATGCCAGCTTCCTCATGTTTCCCTTTGTTCAGGGTGATTGGAGATGGGAGTGTATTGATTGTATGTTTCTGGACATCCTTGGTTATGATCATGTCTTATTTTTGTCACATCAGAAGTAACTCGGGCTTGGAACATTACTCGAAAGCGTTCGAAAGACTCAGGCGTTAGAATGTTAATACACACGCCATGACTTCTGTTGGACAATGACGTGACTCTCGCACGCATAGAGGATAGATTCATGTAAATAATATGCAAATTAAAGGCGAATCGCGTACGTTTAGATCAGAATTGCCAACGCGACAATCTTGCATTTTTGGATGAAGCAAGGCAGCTTAGGCCATGAGTCCTTGGACAGGCAGATATAGAAAGAAAGACTCATCATATCAAAGGAATTTTTGAGAGTGAATATGAACAGAGACTCCCGAGAAAATCCAAAAAAAATCGTGTAAAGTTTAACTCAAAACATCCGAGACGTTTGACCACATTGATGGGGATTGTATCAACTCAAATCAATTATATTTGAATACATATTATGAATGCCTGTACATATTAAGAGATTTTTCGCAATTTGCTCAACTTGAATTCCTAGTTTTGTCAGTGGAATATTCCATTACTTGCTTGCTGCTACTTAGGTTAGCCTTTGACCTTTACCATTTCAGACAGGCAAAAGCGGTTTCTAAATAGATCCAAATGCACTCTAACCCCTAAGTGAAGTGTTTAACAAGCAAATTTATATATTTTTTAATCAACAGGTTATGGGTACTGTTGAGACCAGAGTGTGAAATAGAATGCAGTGAGCCGAATGGACGGTGGGTCCGACGCCCCGGGGTCCCCCAATGTGGGGCCCTCGTTTGGGGCAGGAGACCCCTCCTCTCCAGAGGGGGACCCGCCTGGTCATGATGAAGTGGAGGACCTGGATTGGGCCACCAGCACTTCGCAAATAGATGAGCAGGTCAAATCAATACTCCCAGAGGTAGTTACATTGCTGTGAAGTCTTTTAAAATACCGTGTGCAAGCAGAAATGATCACTTCACAGCTACGAGCGACTTTGTTCTGATCCTCCCTCTTGTTCGATGCAGGAGTATGAAGATGGGGCTGCTGGCGGCTACCCAGATAACCCTTTCTCCCCACAACCGTCCACATCCATGGACGAATATGAGACTCATGTCAGTCCCTTGGACCCAAACATGAGCTCGGCTGCCCGTTACTCTCCCGTCTACCCCACCCTGAATCAGCACCTCCATCCCAGCTCCCTATCCCAGAGCAGCTCCACGGCTGCTGCCACCACAACCACAACCACCAATCCCACCCCTGCTCCAGCACCTCTCCCAACAGTCAGGCCTCCTCCACAGTGCATCAAAGGGGATGTGAGAACCCCGGTGTCGGACAACTACATGGTGTCGTCATCCACACATCTGGATTCAGTGGCTCCGCTGCGGCAAGGAGTGTACCATACTACCAGAGGGGACATGCTGGACTCCACAGTTGACTCCACCAGTGGAGGAATTATTGATGACGCAGCTGTTGGATCCTCACAAGTGCAGCCTCTCAGGGTTAGCAGACATTATTAATTTTGTGTTGTGAGCGTTGAATTCCCATCCATCATCACCTTAATGGCATGTCGTAATGATTCATTTCAACAGCCCTTGCAGGTTTGTGACCTCGAACCGTCAGGACTGATCTCAACTACAGGAGTCTCAGGAGATGAGGAAGATGAGGTGGATGGCCTGGTGGACTCGATACCCAGTCCTCCTGAAGCTGATCCCAGCCATCACCACACCCTGCGGAGGAACGATGTCACTATGAGCTCCATTCTTTCAGAGGATGAGGATGATGAAGATGAAGGAAATAGAGTCATGTACACCTCAGCGCTTGGAGGCCACGACCGCAGCAATGTGTGTAATGGGCATGCAGGCAGTGGACAGGCAGAATCTCAGAGTATGTCTGAGTAGTACTAATAATCATCTACTCATTTTCTATGATTAAGGAGATTTAATTTAAATGTGAATTTAAAAAGAGGAAGTTGCTATTGCTACATATTATATAGAGGCTTTTTCACTGGTTTCCTACAGAAGATATTGATGTGACTGAGGTGTTTGTGGACTCCCAGCGAGTCGCTGATGACTCGGAGTTAATGGATGACGATTACGAGGAGAGTGTGCAGCAATCTGCCCGAAACTCGATAGCAGCTCACCAGCTACTGGCTCCGAGTCAAGTTGCAAAGATTCTCAGTCACCTAGAGGTGAGTACAATATCTTAATCAAATTATCAAATTAATTAACTCTGTTTTTTGAACATTGCAGGCTACCCAAGGACTAAGTCTTCAGGCTTTAGCACCCTCAGTGGTATCTGCAGCTTCCAGAGGTGGGCTTGCTGGTGGCAGCTCCGATGCGATATTGGTTCCCATGCAGGCTCCCACCTCAAGGGAGGCCTTGCAGCAAGTGGACTCCGGCAACGGGGCTCTGCTGCTCACACAGCAGCTGGGAGAATATGGCATCGTTGCACAGGTCAATGGGCATGTGCAGCTCAATGGACAAGGTGAGGTTCTCTCCATTTTCATCATAGCTGTCTACTCCAAGACTGCAGTGGAAGTAAGGGGAAGGTTCCATGAAAACTTGCGTACTTGGAGGAGACAGTTAATAATTATTGCACTTGAGAACAGTCGACTGAAAGTTGTACGGTCAGATATTCCACTGACACTATTTTGTATCCAATAGTTGACGATCGCATGGATGCGGAAGAGGTGAAGAACATGTCGTCTCCAGAGGAGTTGTTGGATAGCCATTCTGGCGGGGCTGTCACATCATCGGAGCTCCAGGAAGTCTTTGATGACGCCATTACCATTGAAGAGAACCTCTCAGGAGATTCCCTGGAAAGAGCCCATCTTATCAACGAGAGAGTGTTGTGTGAGAGCAGAAGGCTGCGTCGGAGCAACAGGAACAGCATCCCGGTTGTCAACAACACGAGGCCTGCTCCCAGAGAGGACGATGCTGTGGCAGTCAGCTCCAAGGACTTTTGTGAGTGATGCTTGAGCTCATACCTTACTGTCTCTCTCTTTCTCTCTGGAGTACAGCAATACATGTACTGTCCTCTCTTTTATCAACTCGTCGCGTAGCCAACATCTGGGGCTTTGGAAAAACCAGTAAGATATAAGTTTGTCCGTCATGTGTGGTCTTTTTTGTAGCTCATGCAAGATTGAGACAGTCGAGTGTGGTCATGATTTGATGCCAGTTGCGGCTAATGTGACAGAATTTGTGATGGCTCAAGCATTAAGCACGCTGAATTTGTTTGTAATGGGCCGGTTATAGCAATACGTGATGAGCTTCCAGAGTTCTATTTGGAATAACCATAACACGTAATAACGTTGCAGTTTTAATAATACTGATCACTGATTGACAATGTGTTATTGACAAAAGCACAATTAAATTCTGATGATTCAAAATGGTTACTTTACAGTGACAAAATTTTATACATTTTTTTTCGTGAAGTTTTGTTTGTTGTTGTAACATTCAGATGCGATGAGGAATAACATCTGACATTGCGGGCATCAGGGAACCGGACTGTTCTGTTGGATTGGGACTTTATTTAATTGGCACTTATTGGATGAATTTAATTTACTCCGTAGCTGAACAAATGTGATACACTTTTGTCATAATTCAAAAACACCTGTAGTTTGATAAATAATTGTAGGTAATAAAGTTCATTTTTTAAAAAAAGAAACGAGTGACTGACAGGATTGTGCCAGTTAGAATAACATGAGTTTTCCAGTGCAGTTGACCAGAAGTTTCGTCAGAAAGGTCTCAAGGTTTTATCAGATAAACCCCCGCTCGAGTGGTTATTATTTGCGATTCTGGTCAGCTGCCCTGTGCATGACGGAGGAGAGCTTAGCGCACTCTAAACTTAGCCAGGTGGCACTGCAGGCAATTAATGATCATTAGGTGGTTCTCCCGTAGGGTGTGACGAATGTGGATCATTCTACAACTCCGAGTGTCCTCAGCACAAAGTACAAGCCATTGTGGACAAGCCAGTACCCTCCAGAGCCTGGGCCTCCTTGCCTGCTACGTATCTGTCCATTGCAAAGGTCCCAGGAACCTCTGGTACGGAATAGAACGCCTTTACTCTGGATCACAGGTTCTAACACGTGTTGTCCATGCAGAGTATGGTGTCTTTGCAAAGAAAACAATCCCAAAGCGCACCCAGTTTGGGCCAGTGGAAGGCGTCCTGGTGAAGCCTGAGCATTGGGAGGACGACAGGCTGGCCCTGTTAGTCGAGATGGAAACAGGCGTCTATTACCAGATGGACATTACTGATGAGAGTGAGTTTCATTTTGGAATCTGAGAGAGGGAATTATTAATCCTCGTTTCGCTTAACCCATGTTTACAGATTCTTCAAATTGGATGCGCTTTGTGCGACCAGCAGATTGCTTTCATGATCAAAACCTGGTGCTGAGCCAGCAGGGCACCTCTTTGTATTTCACAAGCACACGTGTTGTGTGCCCCAGGCAAGAGCTGAGGATTGGCTACAGCACTGCTTATGCCCAGAGGAGGTGCCTGCCAGTCCTGCAGCCCACCGAGGAGGACAGAAGGGCCATGGAGGAACAGGAAAATACCTGGCCGTGCTTTGAGTGTCATCAGCGTTTTCCCTCTTCTGAGGAGCTGCAGAAGCATCTCAATGAGCATGACAAAGAAAAGGCGAGCTGAATTGTCTAGCCACTGCTCAGTGCATGTTCGTAACAAGACTTTTTCCACATTACCAGGGCGATGGCGAAGCTGTACTGAAATCACAAATAAAACGATCGAAGCCCCATGTGAAGAAACGCTCACTGACACACCATCACTTGATGGTCCTTAGGAAAAGTGGCAATGTTTCTGATAATTCAGATGGAGTGACATACAATGGGGATTACAAGGGAAGGTCACATCGCTTAGTCAAGAAAATAAAGGTTCGTATAAAATGTCTTGGAATTACTGCAGGCTTGCTTTTTGCAGCTGCGAAATTATGATTGTTAAATAACTTATTGAATGACCATGGGCGACTTATTTCTAGGACCATCATGAGCCAGGATTGGTTAAGCACTCTGCTTTACATAGTGGTCTCATCAATGGCGACAAGTCAAGGTAAAAAAATTTCTATTGGTGATATAGAGATTTTCTACACGTGGCATTGCAATTCGTAATGCCACAGATCCGCAGGTACTATTGACGGTATTTTTCAAAAATTTTGTGGTTCCAGGCACTTCCGTCGCCATCGTCTGAACAAAGAGAGCTTGACTTACAAAGCGTTGCTGAAGAAAAAGGAAGATAGGTAAGAAAGTCGGCTTCTATTTTGATGTAGAACATGTTATCTTACTTCAAAATCCGACCTTCCTTTTTATTGAACAGCAGCTCTGAAGAAGATTGGCAGTGTCCCCACTGCAACCTTGCTTTCGAACTCCCTGCACTGCTCAGCCTCCACATCCTCAGCCATTCAGCCATCGTGGATGGGGACATCCTCACAGCAAAAATCAACTCCATTGGACCCAAGAGGGAGTGTCCTCTTTGCCGTATGGTCAGTGGCATCTGTTTATTTTATCCATTGCAAGTGAATAGGTGTGTGAGTCGATCTGACAGAAAAACTCAATTTCACAGGAGTTTGAGTCGAAGCAGGAATTGTCCCAGCATGTCACGAAGCACGGGCGTGTTGGAGCCAAGCGGCTTAGGGGAGTGGTCAATCCGGCCAAACCTTTCAAGTGTGATCTCTGCTACAAGTCATTTGCGACTGACGAAAGACTTGAGGTACTTTAATATTGTGCGGTACTTGCTTGGAGACATGTGACAGGAAATATAATTGGTTTTTTTTTTTTGCAGCGACACATGTTAGTCCACGGTGCAGAAGACTCAAAGCCACTGCAGTGTGACATATGTTACAAGCGCTTCCTGAACAACTCAGCCCTTGCATGCCACATTAAGATACATACAGGTACATGTCCACCCGGAAGAAATCGAACCAACTTCTTGTCGAAATTCTACATACAATTTACTGGCATTTCAGATGAGCGGAAGAACTTTGAGTGTCCCATCTGCAGGGATGCCTTCGAGCAGGTGCTGGCTCTAAAGGAGCATGTGCACGTCCACGCCAGGAATGGCTTGTTCACATGTCCGCATTGTGGAAAGGTTTGTCCCTCACTGATTCTTAGCTAAGCTGTGTGCATCATCCCCCAGTGTTTTCAGGACAATGTGTACGTACCAGTGCTATTGCAAATTTTTACAGAGATTAGGATTACAGGGGCCTTCCATCTTCTGCAGATTTGTCGCCTGAGAAGCAGGGCAAGGTTGTTATATGTGCTTGAATGGACAATTTATCATTATTTAATTTTTTTAGTGGACTTCTGACAGTTTACGTAAACTTTAAAATGCGATGGCTGAGCATCAACAATAATGGGTTTTGCCATTCCATGCGTAATATCTTCCAATTTGTAGACAAAGTGCAGTTATTTAGAAATCGGAAGGATCGAAAGCCTTTCTAATTATTATTATTGAAAGCAAAATATTTTGCCCGTTTCTTTCTCTGGCGACTCTTCTTTTCTTGTCGTCCACATCAGTAATTAACAGAATGTTATGAAACGATGTCTTTAACCTGTCTCATTATCCCATCCCAATCCGAATCCATGCACTCTTCTTGACAGCCTCTCATTTCCACCACGTAGGTGTTTGAGGAGTATAATCAGATCCGAAAGCATATACGAGCTTTCCACAGTGAGAGGAGGTTCCCGTGTAGTCAGTGCGACAAGGTTTTTCCACGCCCAGACAAACTCAGGCTCCACATGCTCAGGTTAGAAAAAAAATCAAATAGCGATTGACAATGGAGGAACGTATTTATCCCCCAAAAACTTCCTCTTGCCTCGTGTTGTTTCTTTTTTATTTTTGTGTACCAAGGCGTAAGACATGGCTCGTTATTTTGGGCAGTGTTTTTTTGTGGAGGGAGGGGAATTTTGTTGCAGTGATGTTGGATGCAATGTTGTTTTATGGCCGTGATTACTGGATTCTGCACTGCTTCTCATTTCAGTTTAAGCTATCCCATATTTTCCCTGAGGCATACTTCACAATGATGGTAAAGTCTAGACTGATTGCAGCTGTCTCAATTGTGAGATTATTAATTCATGAAGGGAACATACCCAATTGCGTCATTTAGCGGTTGTGAACTATGCTTAATCCGAACCCCTGGAATATTGTTTTGTAGGGAATGAAATCATCTCCTCACACTTCCAAATGTGCACAGATATATCAGACGTGATATTGTTGCAGGATATATTGTACAAAGGCTGGACTTTTTTGTAAATTTTCTCAGCATCTGATCAGTCGTAAGCAGTGGAGCAACTCGAATTTTTGGATCTGAGACACTCCTTGATCTGTACGCAATCTTGTCCCGACCTAAACCAACCTGAATCGTGTCACTTTTCAACAATTCTCTTTTGATTTTGAGCTACTGGCGGTTTTATTTTTATTGTTTTCTCCGCTGCCTCCCCCTTTCCCACTAGGTGTTTGGTGCGTACAATCTGATCCGCAAGCACATTCGAGCGTTCCACAGTGTGAGGAGGTTCACTTGCTCTGTGTGCAGCAAGACTTTTCCTGCTCAGGACAAGCTTAGAATGCACATGCTCAGGTAACGTAAGTCAAAGAAAGGGGGTGTCTTAGGGGGGCTTCCACATATTTTTTTTCTCTCTCTCAGTTTCCACTTCATTTTTTAAAAAACCTGTCTGTGTCATGCTTTCGTCTCTTCTGGTGTCAGTATCCCTGGTATGCCTCGTAACGTGTGTCTACCATTTTGCGTATTATGCATGGCTTTACTGACTTTAGCAGTGGCGCTTTCTGCTTTTCTCTGCTGCTGTTGCCTCTGGACCTCTTGGTGTTACTGCCTAATAGTCCTTTCTCACTAGAAGTTGTAGGTCAAGTCTGTCAGATAATCAAGCTCGTATGTCAGTCTAGTACCTAGGAGGAGCTTGTAAATTATGTTATTGTTCATATGTTAACCGCTGTTGGTATCCACAAATTACTGACACTATTTCTGAACAAAAATAATGTGAATGGTTGATGTTCGTGATCTCGTATTAGCTTAGGATCAATTAATTGTTGTGTCAGCCTCGTCTGGAGATGATTCTTACACAAATCTCTTCCGACGATCTCAAAAGATTTCCTTCCATCCAACTATCATTTTCTGAGACTTATAAATGATAGAGTGTCGTATTTGCTACGATGCAATCTTATGTAGAGCTGTATATAGCTTTAGTGTGTTTAGATTAATCAGTCATGCGCTGGTTTTAAATTGTCTTGTCCTTAAAAATACATTATTGTAGTGACTACAACAGATGCTTTTTACATTCATCAATAGAGCGATACCAGGGGGTTTTCTCATTTTTATTAGAATAACTGATTAGGCCTAGAGCATAATCTGACAGGCTTGAGGAACTTTCTTTTGCTCTTCCACTCTTTCCTTCACACTTTTAAATCATCAGTTTGCATGAGACTCTATGTCCCGTGGAACTTTCCAGGCACTCGGATCACCGCGAGTTTCTTTGCGCCAATTGTGGGAAACAGTTCAAGCGCAAGGACAAGCTAAAGGAGCACATGCGTCGAATGCATTCTGCTGAGCGGGAGGCCCGCTTGGCGCTCAAGCCCACCAAGGTTCCCAGCCATAAGAAGTTTGTGCCAAAGGTATGTACATTCGTAATTGCAGTGGCATTTTCCTTCATGGCCAGTTGTCATTGAATTGTTTGATTGTTTGTTAACTGATGCATTTTTCTCTGTACGTTATCCACAGGTCTCACCAACAGACTATCATCGCTTTATATACAAGTGCCACTCATGTCTTCTGGGCTTCAAGCGACGGGGAATGCTTGTGAACCACCTAGCAAAACGTCACCCTGATATCAGCCCTAATTCGGTCCCGGAGCTCAATCTCCCTATTCTCAAAACCACACGTAATTACTACTGCCAGTATTGTGAGAAGGTAAGCTGTCAACAGTTGTTGTTGTACAGGCAGTGGCAAGTTGTACAATTTGTGATTTCCATCTTCAGACGTACAAGAGCAGCTCCAAGCGTAAGGCTCACATCCTGAAGAATCATCCTGGGGCCGAGCTACCCATGAGCAACCGTCGAAAAGTACGGCCCTACCTTTTCTCTTACATTATGTTCCATTGTAATATTACTTAACATTAATTTGTTGTGTTCAAGGGCGGTGTTCCTGAGATCCCGGGCGTACCAAACCCAACGTTCTCTCAGACTGTTGGCAGTGTCACCACGCATCCTCACAGCTGTCCGTGGTGCCACAAGCAGTATGCCTCCAAGGCTAAGCTCCTGCAACATCAGCGCAAGAAGCATGTGGAATTCCTCCCCGAGGCACAACAAGTGAGTGCATCTTCTCTTTTATCCGCTTTCTCCATGACACCGACCCAGTGCGCATGCTTCAATTTTCACCGGGCCGCATTGTTTTGTTGATGGTTATTACCCAGATTCTTCGCACTCAGCGCACCGGATCGCAAGGAAGTCCGACTCAGGACCAGCTGCTGGAAGGCTCAGCCGTGATCAAGTTCCTGGACGACGGAGACGAGGCACAGATCGTGCACATCCAAGAAGTGGACGGCATGGGAGTGCCGCAAGTCAACGTGTTGCAAGGTGCGACAACTTTACGATTGCACACCCGCTCACACCTGACTCGTATAAACTTTTCAAATGCAGATTACCAGTTGGCCACTGCTCAGGACTTAGCTATGGAATACGCCAATGGGATTATCACTTTGAAGCGCCCACTCAAGGTGAGACACATTTCCTCCAATATTATCTGAATGTATGAATTTAAATGTCGATATGTATCTTTCATTATTTTAGGGGTCATCTTTGGAGCAGGCAGGCCTGCCAATCGCAGCTGACCTGCTGTCACAAGCTATGTCAGACCTGGGCCAGCCTCTCGGTGACTATCGTCCTCAGCTGCCCTCTCCCCCATCTTCTCCATCTTGCTCCTCCGCATCTGCTTCTCCTTCATCCGCCACTTCGTCCCTCTCCTGCGCTTCCGTTGCAGGCCCTCCCATCCCATCCTCTACTACTGCAGCCCCTACATCTGACCACTTCTTCCTGCTGACCACCACGGCTCCGGCCTCTTCACCGGTCACCACCACCTCAGCCTCTTCCACCCCTCAGCTCATCTTTCCGACTCCCACCACCGAGTCTCTCCCCCAGCCCCACCCGCAGCTGTGGGCCGCGACGTACTCCAACTACACAGCTCGCTGACATCAGCAGGCCACTTGAACTTGAAGGTTTGGAGCTTAACTTACGAAGTTAAACAAGAAAAAAAACTTAATTACAATTGTCTGTCAGGGTTTAGTAAAAAAAATAATAACCTGGCAAATGGGTTGGCGAAAAAGGTTTGTTGTCCACTCCCAAAGGCAATTTTTGGGTGGAGTTTGCGGCGCTAGTCCAGAGGTTGGCGAATTTGTTTGCAAACGGTTTTGAGGATTTGGAGTCCGTTTTTATTAAAAAGCGGAGGGCTGAGTTGTTTTGGAAAAGTTTTGAGGGAAGTCTGGCTCAGATTTTTAAAAAGCTTCGGGAAATAATAGCAAGGATGTTAACAAGAAATGTGTGATTTTAGAAAAAGGAAAAGCTGGAAATGCTGTGGAGAAATATTGTCCTCAGCTTGGGGATACGTTTCCCAATAACTTTTCAATTGTTAGGTTTGGTTTTAGCATGCTGTGTACATGTGTCTGAATGTGTGAATAACTGTGTGTGCACATGCATAACCTTTTCATCTAACCCACCCCCTTCCCCTGATAGTGTGTCCCTAGCAATTGGCTTGTTTTTTTGTTTTTTTCCATGCGTCCCTTCCCCGATTGTTAACAAAAAAGTACAACTTAGTTCACAGCGCACTGTGTCAGTTAAACCATTAACAATATTGCCCACTTGTGTTCGGAGTTAGTAGCAACTGGACTTCGTTTTTTTTTGCTTTTCGGAGAACACATTTTTTTTTTTTGTAATTAATTGGACGGTGTGTCTCTCTTTTTAAGTTTGTCGCACAGAACTGAATCTCAGTTTTCGTTCGGTTAATTTGTGCACTCAATTGATATAGATTGTTGAGTCGTTGATGTTGCATACTGGTATTCTCTCCTCCCCTTTTGTCCCTTTCCCACCCACCCACTCCCAGTGTGTCCAAGTTGCTTTTAAAAACTAGCACTTAAAATCATTTTTTTAAAAACTGTGGCTACAAACAAAAAATATATAAATAAAATATATATTATAATTATTCTCAAGAGAGCAGTAGACATAGGTTGTGAGATCACAACAGATATGAACGTGTATAATTTGTATTTATGTATAGTTAACTTATTCAAAGCGCACACAAACTTAGTGCCGTCAAAGGGAAGGAGGAAATTTTCTGGCTGATACGAGTGGCGGTTGATAAGAGACGGCGAATTAATTAATATGCGAGAAACTGTTAAGGGCAGCGAGTAAGTTTGACACACAACTGGTTATTCTGCCGATGTGCAAGGACAATACGAAGCACACGTAATGATCAGACAGTTGTGGTCTTTTTTTGTTTTAAAACTGCTGTAGATTTGTCGGTTGAGAAAGTAAATGTCCAATTACACCATTAACAAGGTGGGTTTTTTGAGTCCAGTATACTATTGTCCAATCGCACTACGGTGCGTAATTAATGTCATTTGCCGTTGCACAGTGGTCAAATTAGCCGTGGTTTTATCTATAGAAACAATTTCGTTGTTGTTGCCCTTATAGAGCTTCCCGTGTAGAAATTGATTCTCGGTGTTTGATTGACTGCCCCTCGTACTTAAAAAAAAAAAGAGGATGAAAACAAAGTATCTTATTTATTTTTCAACTAACCATGATTATGATTGGTTTTTCGTACAGTCTATATTTTTCTTTCTTCTCATCTTTCAACTGTTGTCTAAGATGGCAAGTATTTTTCATACCTTAACAGTGTGTGCTGTTAGACTAATTGTTTTTATTTTCTCGGTCTCTGAAGCACTAAATATTCTACAACTAATGATTGTTACAAAGTGCAAAAACTAGTCAAAGAGAGAATTGTTGGGCATGGTTGTTGCAGTCATCTGCGGAAAAAAAAAACGAGAGAAAAAAAGAAATTAGGTTTGGCAATGGTAACTCAGCTTTTGATCTATATTAACATGAATAGTTGCCTCCCCTCATTAAAAAAAGTTGATTCCAAAGGATCGTGATGGCAATCAGATGATGAAAAAACATTGCACCAATATTTTTGGGTGTCGTTTACCATTTTCGTTCAAAGGTTTCGATGTTGGCCATAATTCCTGCCAGCATGCCGTCCCGTACTTTTAAATTTTTTTTTCCCTTTCCGCACCAACTTTTGCCATCCAGTAATTTGTCTTTCGTTATGTTATTAATTGTTTGCTCTGAGGGAAAGGCGACATGGCAAGTTAACAATTGCTGATTTATCCATCGTGAAAAAAAAAAAAAAGGCAGGGTTATCTACTGACATGTAGCAAAAGCGGTATCGATATTTGAAATGGTGATAGAGCGAAAAATCTGTTATTTGTTATTCACTTAAATGTTGGTGCTTTAATTATTATGTTGCATTTAACTTTAGTGGGTTGCGAGACCTGTGTGAATTTTAGACGTAGCTTAATTTTGGACCCACCAAGTGGAATGGCAGAGATTTTAATTTTGTTTGGACAACTTATGGCAGGTTGGCATTAACCATGACACTTAAATAATTTACAAAAAAAAAAAAAAGCGAGTGCAACTTATGGGGAGTTTTCTTGTTTATCACACTTAAATGTGCAATATGTTGCATGTCGTGAACTATTTGAATGTTAAAGTGACGAATCACTGCCATTAGTTGATCTGTTTCTTCCACCTCCTTTTATGACCATTCTTGATGCCGAGAGGTGACCTTTTTGGGAACTTACTTTCAATGTTGCGTGTAATTTTCTACACTTTTTCTGTCACTGTCAGCTCCTGCTCATCTTTTTCTCGTGGATTTAAAAAAAAGAAAAGAAAAAAAAAACAGAGGCCAAAGTAATATTTGTTTCTTGTCCACTTTAACTGCTGGTGGATGTTTTATGAACCTGTCTGTTTCCGAGAAAAACCTCCTCCGCAAGGTATTACAAAGAATGGAAGACCAAAAACAAAACGAAAGAGAGAGAAAAATATCTTGGTAGCCTTAAATTGACTCATTTACTTGTTGAAAACAGTGAAATTCTATTTTTCTGTAGTTAATACTGGTAACAGTGTTGCTAACTGTTAACATGTGTCAAAACGGTGTCTGTGGCAACTATTAATTATGCTGGTTATTGTCGCTACCTCTCGCACGTCCTTTTTTCCTTTTCTCCGCTGCATTTACATTGATGCGGTCCGCAGGAGTAGGGATTGTCAAATCAGTTGTTGGTCCAAAAAAAAAAGACCTATCCCATCGAGTTGTTATTTAATGTATTATTGCAGCTGCATGTAAATGAGGAATAAATTGAGACTCGTTTTATGCTTCATACTGCGATTGTTATTTGCTCCCTTAAAATGTATCCGTTGTCTTCAGTAGATTGTAACGGACCTCGGGTTCGCAACATTTTTTAAGTGTGTGTACATCTTGAATACTGATGATGTGTTGCGATGGGTGCGGCCAAGTAGCAAGCGAATGGTTGCTTAACTGAAGTCAGAATTCAATTACGCTGCATTACTTCAGCATAAATTTTACATATACTTTACATACAAATTGATGATAGTCATATTTAATGCCTAAGCAGTGCCAGAGAAAGCCACTTTTGATGTCATTTGCATCAAACATGGGTTCTGTGATTGAAATAATGCGTTTTGATGAAAAGAAATTACTTGGCTGATGTACTCATTCAGGTGCGAAAATCTGTCGGCAATGCAAAGTGTACGGAAAGTTGACCTCGGAACAACCCACTTACCCAATGGATCTGATCATGTCCCTTGCAATTAGCGCCAATAATGATGCTCCTTCTGCGGAGGCAGGAAAGTTCAGCAAGAGGCAAGTGTGAAAGTTACGACACAGTAAATGAGAGGTCAAGGTCAACATTTGCAGATCGAGACTGTTTCAAAGATGTGATGCTGAATATTTAAAAAAACAGTGGTATCAGTGGAGGGTTGACAGACCCCGAAAAAACCGTTCAAAGTGTGCTTCGTCATACATTAATACGATGCACATAAATCTGCGTATAGTATGATATGGGGTGACTATACACAGTCCAAGGACATCTGCACCTTTTGTAATCCCGTCGCCGCAAGGGGTTTCCCAGGCTGCCCTCTCCAGTTGGACATGGGCATTCGGAGAGGACAGTGCATTTCGTCAGGAACACTTCCAGTAGTAGAAGAGTCTCTGGATTGATTCGGTGAGACTCATGTGACATCAAAATAATGGTTTTTTAACATGTACGACAGAAACTGTTTTCCTTGCAATTTTATATTGCACATGACACTTACCATGTATTGGTTCATATTCTATGTATTTATATCGCTAAAAGTGATGGAGACAATTTTGCATTTGGGTTCAATGCAAAATCCATCTTTTGGAGTAATATTAGTACATTAATAAGATTCCCTCCGAATATTTCATCAACAATCAACATACATAATGAAAATAATATGATTTGTTGCAACTTGCAAGTAATATGTTCTAGCAATATGTAACTTAACGAAATGTGGCTCTCGGCAGGGGAGGGCTTATTGTTTAGGATTATGCAAAGCATATTGCCACTGACCTTTCTTCACATGCTGTCCTAATTCCTCCGGATTGATCATTGCGCAACGTACAATCAACCCATCAGTGCAGTGAGCCCCCCACATGATATGACTGTTCATGGTATGTCCCAACCACCATCGTGAAATTATTATTAATATTTTTTGTTAATTAATTTTTTATTTGAGATGCTTGAGCGACACATCATATTTTTTTGATCATGTATTAGCTGCAATTTGTGGCACTTATGTTGCAACCAGATAATTGCCAGATTGTGATTTTAATATCTTGATTTTTAATGTGTATAAATTCATAACTGCGTCATTTGGCGGTCGTTGTAGTTCCCGCTGTTCCCGCCTGATGTCTCTGTGACTTCCCCGTCAACAGATGGCAGCACGCGCTCCGTTTACACTTCCGAGTCCGTCCTCCACCGCGCATGCGCTTTGTCCAACGCTCGCTCCCTATTGGCGCCCCCACCACGTGTAAACAGCCTCCAGTGCCGCCATCTACCCGCGGGTCCTCCCAACCTCCCCTCTCCCATTCGTCCGACGTCCTCCTAGTCCGGCTGGCCGATACCCTTGAGAAAGTATGGATCAGCTGATCTCCGGTTATTAATCGGGGAGGCGGCAGCAGCGGTCGGGCAGTCTCAGCTAGTCAAGTGACCACTCGCCCCCGCCCCACACACACCGGACACCGCATCGCAGGTCAACACTGGACACTCACAGGTACACACACCATTCAGAGGATAAATAGAACTGAAAAAGTGTTGGGGGGGGCTTCATTTGACAGGCGTTCTATGAACATGCTTCGAGCTAATGACCGGCCGTTTAGAGTTAACTGGCTGTTAGATGGTTAACCAGCAGTTAAGCGTTGACTGGCTGTTAGGGGGTTAACCAGCAGTTTAGAGTTAACTGGCTGTTAAGAGGTTAACCGGCCGTTAAGAGTTAACTGGCTGTTAAGAGGTTAACCGGCCGTTAAGAGTTAACTGGCTGTTAGATGGTTAACCAGCAGTTTAGAGTTAACTGGCTGTTAGGGGGTTAACCAGCAGTTTAGAGTTAACTGGCTGTTAGGGGGTTAACCAGCAGTTTAGAGTTAACTGGCTGTTAAGAGGTTCACCGACCGTTAAAAGTTAACTGGCTGTTTGAGGGTTAACCAGCAGTTAAGTGTTAACTGGCTGTTAGGGGGTTAACCAGCAGTTTAGAGTTAACTGGCTGTTAAGAGGTTAACCGACCATTAAGAGTTAACTGGCTGTTAGATGGTTAACCGGCCGAGCAAGTTAATTGTCATGTAACGACTCTGTTTATGAAGCATGCAGTTAACCGTACGCCACTGCTACCTGAACTGCGGTTTAAATTGTGTTCCGAAGCTGTTCTATTATCGCCACGTGGCCTAATCCAGGGTTTGGCAAACTGTTTGGGTTGCGGAGTACTTTTCAGGTTACGGAACACTGCCATCGCCCCTATGCCAAAGGCAGGCATTTCATGCTGTTTTTATGTAACAGTCTTTTGTAAGTTAGGTGATGTTTTATCGCATGGCAAAAGAGCCCGAATTAATTCCTGCATTCTGTATAGCTTACGTTTTTGATCTAAGCTTAATTTTTTCCTGTTGAAAGTCGTTAACCCTTAACTACTTAGGTGGCCGAAACACCTTTAGTTACTTGCCTGAGAGGCTCCAACGGTATATTTAAATATCTGCTTATCAGATAAATTGTTATATTGGACTTTTCACCTTCAGATGATAATTATAGATTTCTGAAACGTGAAAATCGCACGATGAGTCAGCATATTCCGACAGAAAAACGGACCTTGTTTATTACTTCATTAAATAGCTACATCTCGTTTAAATAGGGGTTGGAGCCGCTCAGGCTCCACCTAAGTAGTTAAGGGTTAAAATTTGGAACTTTGCAGATTGTATTTTCAGAACGTCAATAATTTCGCATGTAAATGTCTTTCGCATAAGAGAAATGACATATTCATCCAACACCTTCAGTAGGTACTACTAAATCGAATGGCAGCATAATGACGAGTAAGGTATTTTAAATTTAAGCGTACAGTTGTGTTTCATTCAAAATGTTATTTTGTCCGTTGTAATTACAGAGAAATAAGGCTGTAACTGCATACTTGGATAACAATAACAATTTTAAAAACCTTACCTAAAGCATAACATTCGAGAACAAAATTCAAAAATTGTAAATCAACAGTATGTTACCCACAGATAAATGGTGTTTAAAGTGATCGTTACAGTTGCGAAAGTGCGACTTTTCATTGCTTTGGCCCAAAACTTGATTTTTCTTTTTTAAATGCTTGTATTGTTGGTGTCAGATATGAAATGAGAGACTTCAGCCATTAACTTCTTGAAAAATCTATTGTGCGTTTCAATCTCTCTGGGGAGCACTTGAAGACCCTTTGCAGACCACAGTTTGGGATCCGCTGGTCTTAATCTATCACATCGAAGGGCACAATGGATGTGAGTAGGACAGGGATGATAACGGGACTTATCGCTTGTTTACATAAAATGCGATCACCACTTTTTTTTTGCTGCACCTGTTGCACCACAAGGTGTAGTATGTTTGATTGGTCAGTTTGCGTTTCAGTTGGAATGAGTCGCGTGACACAATGGAGTCGGACGAACCCCTCAGCAGCCAGCCACAGCTTCAGGAGTACTGGGAGCAGGCGACCAGGAGGGATTCAACGACTTACCAGGTGCGGACGAAGCCAACCGTATAATTGAACACACTTTGTGATATGTGATTTGCATTTCTAGGAGAAGGGAGAATGGCTGGATTGCTTCCTGATTAATTTTTTACTCGAATTGCACATGTCTGGTCGTCCACCAGAGGAAATTCTCTCGTTCAGGTAAAATTTACTGGCTTGTTATTTGAATTGTGTTTAAAACTGTGTCTTCATGAGCAGCTGTACCTCGGCTGTGATTGGCGTGTTGGGACAGCAGCTCTTAGAGGATGTCCGTGAGATTACGGAGCAGCTGGCCCAGCAGCCTGGAATTAGCAGCAACAACCCGCCAGTCCTCAGGGACTATTTCTTTCGTGGTCGGGGCTGGCGGATACTGGCCGCCCTGAAGCACCTCCGCCTGCAGAGGTCTGCCTATTCTCGAAAGGTAGTTTCAACCTGCGATGCAATCCGGAGCGTGATGTTAACCATTTTGTTATTAACAGGTGGCTCTCCTGCTGATATCACTTTACCATGTGTATGGTGAGCAATTAGGCGACTCCGAGAGCCAGTGTGATGAAGTTCCTTCTGCAGCCGAGTTTGCCCACGTCGCATCCCTTCCAACGCCAGAGAGCATAGCTTTAGCCGTGGCTGGAACTCCAAAGTCGACACCCAGCATTCCCAGACCACCGCAGCACCACCCGCGTGTGCGTTTCACTAGTCAGTCCGTACCAACGAGCGACTCGGACGCATCCAGTGTGGAAGAAATGGATCGTCACGTGTCACGAAACTTGCTCCTAAAGGCAAACCCGGCTCCGGACAACTTTGCCTACTTCAGCGGGATAGTCAAGAGTGATGGGGAGGAAGTGGAACCTAGTCAGGAGATTGCAACTGCCAGAATTCCACCCTCGCTCAAAGGTTTGGATATGATTGTATACTCTCTTTTTTGGTTTTATCAAAGAGGCGTGTCTTCCAATAGGTGCTGCGATGGAGGTGGCTCAGTGCGGCCTGACCCGACCGGAACTGTGCAGCCTCATGACGGATATACTCATGGGAGCCTGCTCGGAGGAGGCCACTTCCAATTCAGATAACACCTCAGGCGGCTTCTTGGGGGTCGCTCCGCAAGTGGTGGAGTTTGCGTCGCAGGTAGCCGTTGGTCATCCGGAGCTTATGGGACTCCTTCTGGTTGGTTCGTTTGCTCTTTTACGGCATCCGGATTGCATTGCCACGTTGAACAAGACTGGTGTGGTGGGACTGATGGTGCAGGCGGTGCAGAAGCCAGACGAAGGAGGGATGCTTAAAGGGCTGTGGGCGTTTGCGGGGACGTTGCTCAAGTCAAGAACTTCATGGCAGTGCCCCAGGGACCTGATGGAGATCCTGAGACCTGTGTTTGCTACTCCGCATGTTACATGTGAGTTGGTTCGGTAGGCGTAACTGGCGTAACTTATAAAGTGTGTATGTTCCACCAGATCTGATGAACACCTGGCCAACGATGGATCCAAACGAATCAAAGTCTATACTCGGCTGGGTGTCCCATTGTGTCCAGTCACTAAAGGACATCCGTGGTGAAGCTCTCCATATGCTCGTGTGCCATAAATCACGCCATAAACGATGCGGATGGACCCACCTGAGGCACCATCACGGCCAGGAGGATGCCTCCCCCTGCGCGGTTGGTCGCCTCACCCAGCTTCCACTGGCCATGGCCGCAACCGTCCAAGGGGATGTGCTTCTGGCGGCCTTGCAAACTCTCCAGCAGTGCAGCCTGTGCTGCTGTCTGCATCCAGATTCGGTGGTGCCACAGCTCCTGGATGTTGTGAGGAGGGAAGGAGCGTCCAGGGCAGTCCAGCTGTCTCTCCGGGTGCTGGAGAAATGCGTATATGGGAGAGGGGAAGAGGAAAAAGGATGCCAAGCGTGTGCGGACGGGAGGACTGGAAGGCGGGATGGTGTTAGCCACCTCAGCAGACAGGTAAGGCGGCTAGAGTGATGCCACAGAATACGACACTATCAAACGTGTGTGTTCCAGGCAAGTTGTGAAGTCGACAGCGCACTGTACACCAGCGATTCATCCGCTGCGGAGCTTCTCGATGGCCGACATTCCAAGTGGCGATGTGTGGCTGCATACCGCCTACTGCTTGAAGACGACGAGTGTCCTTCCCACGGCACCATCATGCACCATCTTTTGGACGTCCTGGGTGCATGCAGAGAAGGCCTTCGTATTGAGATCTACTCTAGGGTGATCCAGCCTCTCTTTTTGACCTGTAAGAAGCGGTACCTCTCGTCGCTCTCGCCGACTGTGTCCACGGACTTGGACAAGGACAGTGTTGCCTGTTGTCTTGCCGCATTTGCGTTCCTGTTTGGCGAAGGGTGGTTTGCGGCTCATTTTTCTGATCACGGCGGCTTAGCACACTTGGTGGACCTGGTTGGGAAGGCGGAATTTTCGGTGGCTGTGTGTGAGGTGCTGGAAGCTATGGTGGGAGCCGAGGCGATAGGAAAAAGGAGCGCAGAGCAGGAGAACCAGAGCAGCGGAAGCAGCAGCAACGGCGACGGTGGGACGCCAGTGGCGTTACTGCTGTACGACTTGCTGCTGAGGAGCACGGACAAGTCTCAGGCCATCCTCCAGGCTTACCTGCATCAGGAGAAAGTGAGTTCGGCTGCCGTAATCGTAACAGGGTACATTACAAGTTCACTTACCGCAGGCACGTCAGTTCCTGGATTACGCCAGCCAGGTTCAGGTAAAGGAACGCATGGCATCCTCTGGCAACGAGAGTGGCGTGGAATCCACCTCATCCGCAATAGGCTCCAACTACGAATCGTCATATGACGTGCTTTTGGGCAACGATGATCCGCCTATAAGCAAGTTGGACACTGTTAACAACAACAACAACAGCCAGAGTGAGGAAGAGGCGCTAGACAACAGCCAGTCCAGCGTCCAGCACGACAATGCGGATGTGTGCAGCCAAGGAAAGCTTCTCGAGGGGTTTGCGTCTCAGCTGGAGGAACAGATGGTGCTGCTTGGAGCCCTCTGGAGGACCTCCAGCCGAATGGTGTCGTTCTGCCCACCGTTCAGGACCCTGGTGCAGAGCAGGGGGTTGGGACCACAGGCCAGACAGGTCCTGTGCCTCTCGCTCAAAGTGCTGCTGATGCACAGCCAAAGTGAGTCTGTTAGCTACTGATCTACCGGCAGCTAGTACCAACATTTGCGCTCTTTCCGCAGGCTTAGCTCCAATGGGCCTGAAGCGATCGCTTCAAGACCAGCTCCTAAAGCTTTGCGAGCCGCTGTTGGCCGTAACTCTGATGATTCCAGAATCGACAAATGACTTTTCCGAGGCTGTCAACCAACTGATGGAAAGCCTTGCCTTGATACTCCAAGGTCTGTGTCCGTTCATGGGGTTGGACGTACGCCATTTGGGAGATGTTTTTCTGAAGAGTTGTGTGCTGACTCAGAGCGGCCAAGTGCTGATTCAACATCGTGCAATGCCGCAGGTTAGATAATTTCAATTGTATGGATTTGAAGAGTACTCACATTGTTATGAACAGGTTCCGTTGCTGATGTCGGACGTAACCTCGGACCTATCAAGCGACTGTAATGACTTCAGTTCGGAGGAGCACGATCCGTACCTGACAGCAGAGGATGGTTACGATGCAGACGTTGAAATGATGGAACTCAGCAAAGACTCCACTCTGCCCGCAGCTTTGGAGGAGACTGATCCGCAATCTTCGGACTCCACGCCGCCCATCACCTTCCCGCAGGCATGCTCCACCTTGGTCCACATTCTGGTTCGTTACAACGAAACATTCTATGACACCATGGAGAAGAGGAGCGACGAGAACGTTTCATCGGACGCAAACGGATGGGAAGGGACTGAAGAAGAGGAGCACTTGCTGGCTCTCGTCAGCAACTTCCAGCGACTGGTCGTGTTGTGCAAGCACAGCCATTACAACTGCTCCCTTTTGTCCAGGGAAAGAGTGGTTGAGGCTCTGCTGGAAGGGTTTCCAGTCTTCTTCCATTCCTCCAATCCCAGATTCGCAGGTTGGCCATCTTCAGGATCTTCCTGGAGTGCAATTTTTACATTGCCGCTTTTTGTTGCAGATATTCAGAGATGCTTGCTTGAGCTGGTGACGCTGTTGACTCGGTGCAGCATCACTTCGAAGGAGCTGTCGCTCTACCTAGGGTTTTTCAAGGAGGATAATCCGCCTTTGGTATGCTGCTTTTCGTTCATGTTTCGTGGCGGTCGTTAACCAGATTTTGGGCGTTTCAGACACAACTGTTGCTTCCACTGGTGAGTCTGGCCCGCTGGTGGCGCCAGCAGCCGTCCCAGGCCCTGGTCTTCCCAACCTCCCCGCTTCCGCCAGAGGAGTACCACCACAAGTGCAACCATCCTCGCACCCTCTCCGCCTCCCTTCCGATGGGCTGGAGCTGGGACTGGACTGATGACATGGCCATGGCCAGCTCAAAGGAGGGGAAGAAAGGCGTGCCCTGGTCTCACGGACGCTGTTCCGAGGCGGTGGAGAGAACGTCCAGGGGGATGAGGCAAAAGGGAGTCCCCTGCACGTGGGCCTTGGCCGCACTAGCTCTTCCGTTAGCGCCCAATCTGGCTTGGTCTCCTCGGAATCCTCAAGGGTTTTCCATCTCGCTATGGGCCCACGCTCTGAAGCACGAGGATCGGAAGTGTGACCTGGGCGGTGCCTCCACCGAGGGAGCGTCTCCCAACTCGAGACGCACATATCCTGCGTCAGATTCGGTTCAAACTGGAATGGGTTCATCCGCAAGCCTACCCATTTCCCTGGATGACTGTCTCCATTTTGTGTCAATTGGTTGTGAGAATTTGATGCTGGAAGTGTGGTTCCATCAGGTGTTGGGTACGTACGTTTTGCACTGTTTGTCCAGGCGAGTGTTATTGGTCGATTAAACGTTGCAGAGGTGTTCGTTATAAGACTGACACGTTTGGAGGCTGCGAAGGTGAAAGTTCTGTCTCAGACGTTTATGGACTTCGGGACCACTCCCATCGGTTGGCATCATTTCGCATTCAACTGCAAGGAAACAACGATGCAGAAGAAGAAAGCCACGTTCGAGGTAATGTAGCTTAATTATTTGGTGACGAGGATTCTTGTGCCGTATCCTAATGTGATGGTTAGTATTCGTGACAGGAACTGTTGGATTTGTCTGTTTTAGATGACCATGATAGTGGACGGATGGATGGAGACCCATGCCACTTTGGAGTTCCCATGGGTATCTTCAAGCAAGAAGACCTCGATGACGCAGACCATCCTTCTAGGCCACACCGTCCTCGATTTTGGAAACGACTGCTCCTCAACTTCTGACAAATCTGCCGACTCCCCATCCCGTCCTTCCCAAACGACTTATTCCTGGCAGCTCGGCAACGTCTTGGTCTTCAAGGAGCACGTTTTCAACCGCAGACGAGCCCTGTTTCTCCGCAGCTACGGACCAGACTGCTGCAACCTAACGCACTGCGACGCGGAAACCCTGATGCCGAACTTTGCATCTGTCGCATCCCAGGAGACGACTGTGTTCCTGGATGGCAACTTGGACCGAGAGGAGACCAACCTGAAAGCACTGCAAGACGCCTTGTTACTGGTGTACTCACCAGGCCAACCGGAAGTCATACTGTACTATCCGCATGTCTGCATCAGTACGGCAGGTAATTGGCCGTTATTGCGATGCGATCCTTGCGTTAATTGCGGTTTCGTTGAGCAGGCGTGCTGAGCGGCTTTCTGTCGGGAGGCCCTTCCTTCCGAGTAGTGAACATGGACCAGCGTTCCAGCCAGCATCAGCCCCTTCCTTTGCCTGCCTTGTGGCTGTCCAGATGCTCCATCAGGAGGAACGGTGGGCTTCCAACTGCTCTCAGTCCCCTCGGAGGAATCTCAGTCTTTTTGTTTCTCTTCGCCAGAGTAAATGGCATTTGCATGTTTTTTAAACTTTTTTTTCCGTCTTTATTATTTACAGCGGCTTAATTGTCGGGGAGGCATGCTAATATGGTTGGTTGTCCGCAGGTTGTTGAGATTGGAGTTTGCGAGGAGAATGAAGCACGTGCCCTTTACCTGCTGCTGAGGCTGGTTCAAAGTGACAATGAGTTGGCGGCACAGTTTGCGGCTCTTCAGGGTCACCAGCTTATCCAGCATGTGTTGGTTTCCTCGCATCATGCTGCCGGATACCACCACTTGAAGGTTACACTCGTTGAATCCGCAAATTGTTCCTTCCTAACTCCGGTGATTTCCAGGCGATTCTCGACTGCTGCCTGCACCAGCCGTTGATGCGATTTTACCCTGGCCAGAACAAGTTCCATCTTCTGCAACACTCGGAGGCACTTGTTGTGGATCCGCACCTTATGGCAGCTGCACTGAGGGACTGGTGGGCGTGGGACAAAGAGCACGAGAGCGACCACGATTATGCGGACGTTAAAGAGTGCGAGGACAGCGTTTTCGCTGCTCTGCTGCAAGGAATTCAGATTCTGCTGAGAGACTCGCATCCATTCCGGGAATTCAACCTGCTGCAGCTGAATCGAGCCAACTTTGTGCATCTGCTCATGCTCTACTGCAAGGTACGGCGACATAACCAAATCGTACGTACAGCTCATTACTCGTTGCTTCTATCCAGGAACGTCTTCTGTATGAGGAGCGTAAATGTGGTCTGAGCCGCAAGGTGGCCACGCTGATCCTGGACCTTGTGCACAGCATGCTAGGCTCTCCGCCTGAGATACTCCACCTGGCCTCTATCGCTCAGTGCCTCTTGCTGCTGCACAATGCTTCCCGCACCTTCGTCTCTCACGTGCGTTCCAGCTGCTACTACCTGCTGGCTACAACCCCAGGCGAATCTGCCCACAGGAAGCCTCACCTTGGACTCAGGAAGCTGCCAAGTGGACTCATCGTGTCCAGTGAGTTACATATGATGTGATCCAACCGGATATGACTGGAAAAGAATTGATTATTTCAGCTACCAACTCGCAGTCCAACATTTACGACTACTACTCGCCGAGTGATGAAGGTCCGCATTTGAATTTCAATGGAGAAGTCGACAGGACGGACTCAGCTAAGGCGAACCACGCACCTGCACCAAGCGGAGAACCTAATGAGATTACTACGAGCGTGATGCTTTCCTCGCCTGAATCGGGTTGGGTAGACCTCGCAGCGCTAATTGCTGAAAAGCAGGGGATGTCAGAACCTGCCAAGAATTCGGGCGACACGGAAAAGGATAGCGCATCTGACGGCAGGAACGAAGAGGTTCCTTCGAGCGACACCCTCAACTGTCCGGATACTGAGCAGCTGGAAGAGCACATCAGACAGGAAATCAAACAACGTCATGCGTCTGATAAAGTCGGGGAGGGAAGTCCGCAAGTGAAATGGCAGCTTGGATCGCACGACACCTCTTCCGAAATACAGGTATTTTTGCTTATTCTTCTAGTTCTAAACTGAGTGTTACTGTTGGCCTGTATTGATCAGAACGACTGGGAGGTTGTGGAGGATGTGGACATGGAAGAAGCTGCGTTGCGGCTGGAGGGTGAGAAGGGAAAGGACAGGAGCGAAAAGGAAACCCAGGTGGCGTCCCTGCTTCTCCAAGGATTCCTTCAGATCCTGGCCAACTCTGTCCTAATCGCTCCGGACAACATGGCCCCGCAGATACTCAGCACCGTCATCAGTCCGCAATTCCTTATCGTAATGGCCAACAACGAATATGCAGCTGTCCGAGTCGCTGTCGTTAAGGTCAGCATCGATTGCACATAAAGCGAGTGTTTATCGTAGTTGATTTGGGCATGACTGCATTTTATAGTCTGTTAAATGCAAGTTTAAGTCGATTGCATTTTGCATGGCAGGCTGTGGATGCGTACCTGCAACGCTGCTCTGAGGACGAGTGGTTGGCCTGGACACACAAGTTGCAGGGCTTCCGATTGCTGGCCAATCAGTTGCATCAGTTTCCCGCCACCCCGGAACTGGCTGATGCTTGCATATCCCTCATGCTCTTGCGACCTTTTGACCTCAGTGAGGAGGCATCTGACCTCTCGGAGAATGACCATCTGTCTCTCTTCACCCAGAGTCCGAAGCAGATGGCCACGTTGCCTCTCATACTCACCCTTTTAGCCAAGGTTTGTTGCGAATGTATGAAGACATGAACTGCTTCTAACGATTTCCGTTGCAGTCGGTTGATGATCTGCCGCTGTGCCACAACCTTCTGGTGTTCTTGCGGGAGTTTCTGACCAAGCTTCCATTGGCCCTGGAGCCTGCCGTGAATGAAGCTGCTCTCCTGGAAGCGCTCCTGTCGACCCTCCTGGCCGTCAATCACTCCACTCCGCACCCTCTGGACGTGTGTGGGGCCTGCGATCAGGACGTACTGTACGACGACATGCACGCCATCATCCGCATAATTGCCTCCCACTCTGTTTCCGGGCAGGGGCAAAGCAGCTTTCAGGTAATTAAGCCGCTGGTTCTTCTCATAAAGAGCCGTCAACTGATTTTCCCTGTTGCAGGTGTTTCATGACATGCTGAATCTGCTGAGCTACCTGGAGCGCAGAGAGAGGCAGCAGTGCGGATGGGGCCAGAAGTGCACCACCGCAATTAGGGAGGCCAAGTGTGCCGCCTTCCACGGTGCCCTCTACCGCATTAAGGAGCTGGCTGCGGAGATCCCGGAGATGCTGAGCCGCTGGCATAGGCATGCCTCGTTCATTCTGTCAGGTCAGTGATTTCGGATGACCTTTTTTCCGCATCTGTTGCTGCTCTATATTTCACCTTCACATTTGTTCCGCTCTGCACCGCTGAATTTGCTGAATTTTATCGTAAAATTTCAGTACTGATTAGCCAAGTGTCGAAGGAAATCGCTTCATGATTTCATTTTGCTGTAATCCAACAGTTTAATTCTCAGGCGGACGCTTGAATTTGGGTAATGAATTTGAAAAGAGATATCATTACTCTCTTATTGTCGCAGATGGGCATTTGCATGATAGAAGAAGCCTTCAGATGCCCTTAGAAGGTATGTCCGATGAAGATTTCTGTAATTAGACTTAGGTTGTGACAAGCCACTTTGTATGAATAAGTAACGAGTCCAACCCTGATTGTATATAGCAGTAAAACCAGGAGATTGTGAACTGAGGGGTTAGTCACTTATGACGTCCTTCGTATGCTGAAGTCCAGACAAAGTTCGTAAAGTATGACTTACCATGACTGAAGCATACTGAAGTCCATCGTACGCTATAGCATGAAGTGACTAACCCTTCACGTTCAACTCTTGGAACGACTTAAGTACATGCATTGCGATTAGCTGCCTGCCAGCTTTGCCTGTAACAATACTGAATCCTTCGGGGAATAAGTAAATTTTCAGATTCGACATCGTATACCAACTGAATTTTAATTGCGTGTTTGCATTTCAGCCTGGGAGAGCACGTACGAGGAGAACCTGCACGCAAACCTCTCAATGTCCCTGAACCTTCACGACAACCGCCATCCGACGGAACCGACCAAAAGCCATTCGCAACGAGACAGCAAGTCCAGCAAAGGCTTGTCCAGAGGCGACCTCCAAGATCGGATGAGAATGGTGATGCAGAGGGCCGTTGACTTTGTGGTGTGCGCACCTTCTGCGACACAGGTGGAAGAGGAGGAGCGGACGTTCGTCCTGGGGCTGCTCTACCAGCTGCATCAGATGGCGAGAATGGTGGTGACCAGGAAAGGAGGGAACAGGAGCACGAAGCGGGGGCAAGGCCCGGGCAGCGGATGGTGGGCAGGACTCGCATGGGCAGTGAGAGACACCATCCAGGTGCAGTTCGGCCGGATGGTGTTGCATCTCATGTCCCCGAATCAAAAGCTCGACCTCAGGTGTCATCTCGTAACCAGGTCAGTGTCGCCTATTCATAGTAGCGACATCATGCCAACCGCTGTCTTTTTTACAGCCTCTGTGACGATCCGAACTGCAAGGAATTGCTGACGTTTTGTTACACGGGGAACTCGCAAGTGGAGCCCAAGTTCACCTTGTACTTTCAAGAACTGATCTCCCTGAGCGAGAAGGGCAGCACCCAGATGAGCCGAGATGACGCTCGGAAGTGTATGCAGTTTCGATTCAACCTGCAGGATTGGGGCGTACTCAGCATGCCTCTTCAGCCGTACTCGATTGCGGCTGGGGACCAGGAGACATGGAGGGAAGAGCTGCAGCAGGTGATTGCGCAGGAGGAGAAGATCAAGAAGTCGATCGTGGCTGGGAGGCAGCCAGGCGAAATCAAGTACGTTTTGTTCGACCCGATTCGGACTGTTGCTCATTCGTCATGTTTTGTAGGGTCGTGTTTGCACAGGAGTCGATGAACAGGCAGGTTGCGGAGTCCGCAATGATGGTGACCAAGCTGGTTGTCGAAGCCCAGAATTGCGAGAGGAAAGCTTTTATCGGGCACATCAAGAAGCTGTTTAGCGAGTCGGTCACAGTTCGGAGCGTTTGGTTGGAGTTGGTCCGACAGCTGACCCACGAAGAGGCCGTCTGGCACTTTCCACGATCATACCCGAAGTATGCTTTCCCTATTCAAGTACTTTTACATGTTACTCATGTGTGCGTATCGTAGGAGCTGGAGCTTAGACCCTACTGAAGGACCGATGCGGGTGCGAGTGAGGCTTCAACGTTGCCACTTGGGCATCAGCAGCAAGTATTTGTTACCGGAATACCAGCACAAACTGGGTATGTTTCTGCATGTTGCTGGTTGACGACCATTGCGATTATTGTCGACGTAATTTCAGAGGCGGAGAAGCTTCTGTCGCCCTTGTCGTTTCTGTTCGAGTGCCACGGGGAGGGCGGAAAAGTCAATTCTTCCCGCCTCGTGGACCATCTGAAGGACAACGAGAAGATCACGTTCACGTCGCCTGGAAACATCATCACTCCAGCCTTCGAGGCTCCAGGGGAGCTTCTAGTCGGAGAAACTTGCGTCTATTTCGTGCTGGACCAACCCATGCCACTGTCCTCGGACTCACCGTCGCCTTCTCCCACACCAAGCTCCAACCCTGGGTTGTCCTCGGGGCATGGGAACGACCTGCCCTTCCAGCCGCCAGTGTCGATCCTCTGGAATTTTGACGAGGTCCGAGAAATTCACAACAGACGGTTCCAGCTGCGAGACTGCGCGCTTGAAGTCTACCTAGTCTCGGGGAGGACGCATTTAATTGCATTTTCAACCACTGTGGTATGTCATCTCGGCTTCCAAGCTTTGTTGCAAGTGTCACAAAAGTACTTGTTTTTGTACACGGCAGGAGCGAGACTGCTTTGCGATGCAGGTGTGCAGCTTCCCTCTTCCGAACCGTGTGGTGCAGGAGGACCTCCACGAGGTGACCCAGATCTGGCGGGAAGGCCTGATGACCAACCTGGAGTACCTGACCCAACTGAACAAGATGGCCGGACGCACCTTCAACGACCTTATGCAGTACCCGATCTTCCCGTTCGTGCTTAGCGATTACTCGGAGCACCAGTTGGACCTCACGAATCCCAAGTCCTTCCGACACTTCAGGCGACCCATGGCCGTGCAGAAGCGGGAGAACGAGCAGCATTACATCAGCAATTACAATGTGAGCTAATGCCCTTGTTTTAATTATAGTGGGTTTGCTAATTAAATTGCTTTCCGCAGTACTTGAAGCAAGAGATGGAGTCTGGTATTGCCAACAAGAATTTGAACCAGGGGCCGTATCACTATGGATCGCACTATTCGAACTCGGGGAGTGTGCTTCATTTCCTAGTGCGGTTGCCGCCGTTCACCAAAATGTTCCTCACTTATCAAGGTGACGTTTCTATGCGACTCCTGCGACACTGTATTTTACGAGTGGGTTATGTTGCAGATCGGAATTTCGATATACCGGACCGCACCTTCCATGCCCTGCAGACAACTTGGCGTCTCACCAGCTCCGACTCGACCACCGACGTGAAAGAGCTGATCCCCGAGTTCTTCTTCTTGCCCGAGTTTCTAGTCAATTCGGAAGGTAGGCCGGAGCTTCCATTGCGGTCAACTGATATTAACTGGGTGTGTCCATTTCAGGGTTCAACTTTGGTGTGCGCCAGAGCGGTGAGCGAGTCCATCACGTGCATCTTCCACCGTGGGCCAAGCGGGATCCACGTCGGTTCGTTTTAGTTCATCGGCAGGCCTTGGAGTCCGACTTTGTCAGGGAAAACCTACACCATTGGATCGACCTCATATTTGGATTCAAGCAGACAGGAAAGGCTGCTGTCGAGGCCATCAACGTCTTCCATCCTGCCGTGAGTAGTTGGCCATACGCTGAATTTCGTCCGAGTTACAACTTGGGCTTCCTTGCAGACTTACTTTGGATTCGATGTGGACAGCATTAAGGATCCGATAGAGCGAAGGGCGCGAGAGACGATGGTTAAAACGTATGGGCAGACACCGAGGCAGCTGTTCAAGCATCCGCATCAGATGGTTGCGCAGACTCTGACTGCCACACGTCACACTGCCCTTCCGATTGTAAGTAAATGTGCGCCGTTGAAATCCGGTTCAATCGCTATTGTTCATTTGCAGAGGCCGGTACTGGAAGAAGTGAAGGGCTTGTCGTGGGGCTCGTTTGTGGGCTCCCCTGCAGACCCTCCTCCGAGCGTCGTATGGAGCCGGAGAAACAAGGCTCCCGTAGCCACACTGGTTGCCCTAGTCACCAACGACATCTTCGGATTGGCCCCGGGGACGTCGATCATCCTGTCGTACAACAAGGACAGGGGGTCATGCACCGTCAGCACCACCACTGTCACCGGATTCGCTCTGGTCACCTGGGGACATCCGGACGGTGTCGTGAGAGTCAAACTGCATCACGATAAGCCGCCACATCCGCTCATCAAAGCCTCGCCCAGAGATCCGGTGAGTACACTACTTGCTGAGTAATGTCCAGTAACGTAGCAGCGGTTGCTTTCCAGATATCAATATGCCAGTCGGTTCCTGATTGCAAACAGCTGTGGATCGGACACTCGTCTGGAGCCATCCATGTCTACCGATTTGCGTTTGATCCATCCAGCTGCCAACTGCGGCTTATCAATGGCGGGCGATCCTCAGACAGTCCACCGCCGTCGACTCTGCTCGCCCACCGCTCTCCCGTAGCAGCAATTCACCTCTGTCGGCCTTTCAGCATTGCGGTGACGGCTGGGCGGAACGGAGGTGTGGCCATCTGGGACTTGAACCAGCTATCCATGGTTAGATGCATCTCGTCCGTCCCAGGCCAGAAGCTGCAGGCTGTAGGGGTCAGCGAGGCATCAGCGGACATCGCCGTGGTTGGCGGAAGCAGCGGAGCAACTTCGCAGAGCTCTCTCCGCCTGTACACGGTCAACGCCTCGCTGGTGGCCCACCGCTTGCTGGAAGATTCACGCGTGACGGCCGTCTGTTTCTCGAACGCACCGGAAGGTGTGTCCGTCAATGTGCTTGCGACCGGGTTCGCAAACGGCAGCATATCGCTCTGGAGCACCTGGGACCTCACCCTGGTCCGGACCATACAGACGGACACGCTGGAGAAGCCAATCATATGCCTCACATACTCGCACGATACGCAGCATCTTTACGCGTCCGCCACTGACGGAACAGTGGTCATCTGGGAAGGGTCAGGTGCTCGGGGGACTGTCAAGGCTCCCAAACTGTTCAGTTGAAGTTGTACAAAAACGTTACTCATTTTCAGGGATATTATTGAATGCCGAGTGAATGCGAAGAGAGCGAGAGTGGTCACAGAGCTTATCTATTGTTTTTGTTTACCGAAACAGATTTTATCGCACGTGGGGAGGGATAATAGATGTTGTGCAATATTAATAAGTGGTTTTTAAGGTTCATTCCAGCATGAAAAATTTTGTGATACAAATGTGATACGCGCCTGTTCATTGGTTATTATAATAAACCGTTTTAGAGAGCATTACGTGCGCAGGGCATCAATTACGCAATAGCCATTAAATTATATATTCTGATTTATTTCTGGTGCAAATTCATGGCAATTAAAAACTGGTTGTACATCGGGGGGAGTTATTTGGAGCGGTGCTTTTGCTGATCTTGCTGCCGTTGCATCTGCATCTGCGCGGCCAGCTGCTTCTGTTGCTCCGCCAGCTGCTTCTGTTGCTGCTCCATGACCTCGTGGTCGTACGTGGAGTGAAGGAGAAGCGCCAGCACACCCGCCCTGCTGGCCATGGCTTGCCTGATCTGCCTCTCCTGCTCCAGAAGCTCGTCCAGCTTCAGCCACTGCCGCACACGCTCCATGTCGATTTCCGCCCGACGAAGCTTCTCCCAGCAGTAGTGCTTGGTGCACTTCTTCTTGGCCACTCGGCACAGCTCACCCGTTTCCTGGAATGCGTTGACCACCAGTGGGCATCCGCATGCCTCCGAGTCGGATATCTTGGGCTCTTTGGAGTGCTCGGGACACAGTACCCGCAGGCGTTTGCAGTACGTGTTGCTTGTTGGAGAGTAGAAGTCGCAGAACATGTTGTTCCCCTCGATTCGCGTCTTGTAGATCGAACCGAATGACGTCTGGCTCTCGTACTGGAAAATGATTACAGATTTAGAAGCTGTGAAATGAAACGCTTCAACGTGAACTTACTTTGCTGAAGCATTTGTCCATATGTCGAATGGCAGATCGTATGGTAACCTCATGTCCGCACGTTATGCAGTGCAACGTAGCCTCTCCTTCCCCCTCGGCATCTCCGTCGTCGTCTGCCCCCGGATCAAGCGGGGGCAGAGCCTTTGCCCGAGCCGCAACCTGGTCCAGTTCCACATGCTTTCTGTCCAACTCCTGCAGATACGTGTGCGCCTGCATCTGCTGGCTCCTCACGCTTTCCAGCTCCCTCTTGTTCCTTTCCTCCGCGGTGCAAGGAGACAGGTTCCACTCCTGGATCCTCTGCGGCAGGGTCTGGTAGATTCGGGACGCTGCGAGCTTCAATCCGCACTCCTCGCTGCAGTACTTGCTTCCAGACATTGCCGCCTCTGCACAGCCTGGCCCGTAACACTGGCGAGGCTCCTTCAGTGCTCTTTCGGCAGCCGCCTCCGCTTCCAATGTCCAGTAGTCAACCCCACCTTCCGAGTCGGACGGGTCCTTTCTCTTGCGACGGGACGGACGACTAGACCTCCCTACATTTTAAGAAATATTAATTAATTGCTTAATTGCAAGTCTGATTAACTAACCTGCGGAATCTCTCTTGCTCCTTCCGCCTTGCTTCCCGTGCCTCCCACTCCCTCCGCCACCCCGCTCCTTCTTAGAGCGAGGCTCCCAGGTGTCATCGTCCGAGTAATTTGCCTCCCTCAGTACTGGTATGTAATCAGGGTCGGCACTCGGGGAACGAGTCCCACTTGGGTGAGACGAAGCCCATTGCAGGCCCTGTCGAAAAGCAACAAAATGAGCTACGTGCAGTTCGTAGATTACGGCTCAGCACATTCATTCTCAACATCTCCCAAGTGTTCAATTCATGCAGTGCCACCAGTGTGCTTAGTAATCCCCAAACAAGTGCGAGGTTGTGCAGGTTTAAACCTCAGTGAAGACATGTTTTGAACAATCACCCAAGCATGACTAACCGCACCTCAATACGAATTACAACTAGGTTAAGCCGTAACATTAGTCGCAGGAGCTCATGAACTGTTTGATTAATAATCGGCTGGTTATGAAAATTATTTATTTGCAGTCTTATTCTGAAATGAAAGCTATAAAACACGCTAAATGTTATATTGTGAATACAACAATTTGCTACAGGTGTTTTGTGCCACACGCTGTGCATGCACTGGTCTGCAGATTGAAATTAAAAAATGCTTGCCAATAATTTAAAAAAGCCACCGCCGCTTCACCTCATTTTGTGCACCTTTCTCCCCTGCCACATAAGCACGCACAAGCGCTCATGTGGACAAGTCCAGTGCGAAAAGGCCAAAAAAAAAAAAAGGAAGCAACAAAAGAGCCCGGACAAAAACAAGAAGTAGAAAAAAATGGGCAACGAACAAGAAAACAAGAAAGACAAAAACACTTTCAATGTGGGTACAGTACCTGGGCGTAGTGGTCAGTGTGGGATGTGGAGGAATAGACTTGACCCTGCAAATGGGACAATGCTAAACGGCTCTGCTGCTAACAGGCTCAGCTGCCGATTAGGGATTACGGAGGGAGGCGCACGGGTGAGGACAGTGTGAAGTGTACGGATCGGTCAAGGAAAAAAAAAACCCTACTGAAAATTTGTACACATTTGAGAAGCAATTTTGGGCCAATTGTCATGACCATAAGGGTTGAGGAGGAGACAATTTGGTTTGGGGGACGGCTAAGCAAATAAACATGAGAGCAGCCATTATGTACTGTACTAAAAAAAGAACGGGGGAGAAAAATATATAGTAACAAACACATAATTAGTTATTGTGTTAAGACTGATTTCGTACGATCTGAAAAAACTTAATATTCAAAATAATGTAGAAAACAATTCAAATAATAGAGTTTTGGTCTGATTCGTTGCATGTTTTACTTACAAAGTTGAGGCACTGCCTCTGTCGGCACTTTTGCCTGATCTTATTTGGTCCCCCGAACTTCTTCATGTCCTTGCAGAAATCGCATCTCCCGCAGTCTTCGGTCCTGTAGCATGCGATACACTCGCCGCACCGCCTGGACGACTTATTCGCCTTCCCTTCCCTATCTGCTTAAAAAACAACCTCATTAAGCCCAGGTTAAAACAAGGCAAGTCCAACAGTGTCCATACCGGAGTCGACAGTGTCCCTCCTCTTCTTGCTCTTCCCCCGATGGTCCTCCCCGTCCTCCCTGGCCCTCTCCATCTCCTTCCGCTCCTCCCTCTGCCTCTTGCTCTCCTTATACTGCGTCTCCAACCGCGGATCCTCAGCCTGGCACTTGGGGCAAAAGAAGCGTCTGATCCGTTTGGCCTTCTTCTCTGTTATGTCCACGCAATCGCCATGGAACCACTCCTCGCAGTTGTCGCAAGCTCTGAAAAAAGGACACACGCTCAACGGAAAAGTCAACGACCTATAATGTGCTCAATCATGAGGTCAACGATTTAGAACATCTATTTGGGGTCAATGGCCTATATAACGTCCTATTTTTGGGGGTCAATGCCCTATTACATGCCCTATTTTTGGGGGTCAATGGCCTATTACATGCCCTATTTTTGGGGGTCAATGGCCTATTACATGCCCTATTTTTGGGGGTCAATGGCCTATTACATGCCCTATTTTTGGGGGTCAATGGCCTATAACTTGCCCTATTTTGGGGGTCAATGGCCTATAGGCATGTCCCATTTTTGGTGTCGAGGACCTTTGTTGTGACGGATGAATTTTTTGTTCCGACGACCCTATACTCACATCATGAACCTGGATGAATCTGAGGACCTGCAGATGCAGTAGAGCTGCTGATCCTCCTCCTGCCTGAGCAGCAGGTTCAGCTTGGACTGCCTCTCTGGCAGCATGAACTGCCTCGCAATCTCCTCCTTCTGCAAACATTATTCAGTTGTACGCTAACATGCATGTGATTGACATGTCCATGGCTATTACCCTCATTGTGTACACAGTACGTGGTACTTACCGACAGCGACATGATGTCTGCTGTGTGTGTACGCAGCCCCTGAAATTAACGATGAAAAATTCAGGAACTGACAAACACAGAAAAAGTGTTCCACAAAATCTTCAGAACAATGGCCGCCACTTGTGGTTCCAGCAGCCGCCGGTAGATGGCAGGTCGATCGGCGACAGTGGCGCCTCTGACGGTCAACACACGAACTAACAGCGACAGAAAATCTCAGGATTTTTTTTGCAGGCCACGTGTTTTGCAAAAATTCAGGCAAGTTTTGCACGTTTTTAAACTTAATTTACCTAATTTTAACAATGCAAAATTATGGCGAATGTGCCAGGAACACAATGAGCCACGTACCACCTTAAATTAAGGGCAAATTAAATGTTGCATGTAGTCAGTCTGTGTTTATGAACACTTTTAATTAAATTTAAAATTGTAATTAAAAACAAGTGACACAGCCCAGTACAATAGCTAACGAATTAATTTTGTATTAATCTTATTTATTAAATAACTTCTGTAACTGGTTCGTTTAAAAGTGGGCTTAGCCCGGTACGGAGAAAGTGTACTTGTCCAGCCGTCCGTAATTAATTGCGCTTGCCTTGCAGTGCGATGTCGGTCGGGTCGTACCGATTGTTCGTGGGGAACTTAGCGCAGACGGCGACGCAAGACGAGGTGGAGCGCAAGTTCTCGCCTTTGGTACAGGTGGACCAGGTTGAGCTGAAGCAGAAGAAGGATGCGGAGGGGAACATCGCCAGCGCATTTGCTTTTGTCAGCGTCACCACGAGCCAGGCTGGACTTAATGCATGTGAGATTGTCTGCGTGTACGTTGCATTGTTTGGTACTAAAGCGTTACACTTTCACGGCAGGTTTGAAACAGCTGGACAATTCCAAGTGGAAGGGGAACCTGCTGACTGTCCAGCGGGCCAAAGAGAGCTTTCTGACCCGACTCCAGCGTGAACGTGAGGCGGAGGGAAGGAAGCCGTCAGATGCTGCTCCGTCAGAAGTGTCGACACTCGCGAAGCGCAAGGTGAAGCACAGTCCACCGCCAGAGGATGAGCGGCCTATGAGGGGAAACTTGCCTATGTTTTGCGGGCTTGCTTCATTAGAACCAGATGAGCCACCTGCCAAAATGGCCAAGAGATCACGGAGTCTGGGGTTGGAGCTGGAACGAGCACTTTCACAGCAGTTTAATTCAGGCTGCAATGGTGTCAAGGAGGTTCAAAATGCGTCGAAGAGGAAGAAAAAGGTTGATGACCAACCAGAAGAAACACTGTCCGCACCCAAAAAGGTAATGTCCGTCTGTAGTTACGCCGAAGTGTGGAATTAACTCACCTTGTTTTTAACCAGAAAACCCATCATAAACGAAAGCTGTCATACTCGTCTAGTGAAGAAAGTGACAGCCCAAAGAAGACTCCTAAACTTGAAAATGGTGACAATGCGCCAACCAGTGATGCACAACCAGAGCCCACGAAGCAGAAGAGTAAATACTACGTGTCCGACAACCTGGCCAGCTTGTTCAAGAGCCAGTCACAAGAAGAGTTCAGCGTATCCAAACTATTTGGGCTCGAACCAAGTCAGTACAAAGGTTGCCATTAAATGGATTGAATTTAACGTCGCCTTAACCTTTCAGGCGAGTCGACATCTGAAGGACTGCCTGTGAAAAACCCATTCCGACATTACAATGAGAATGACGAGCTCACTGAAGATCATGTTCAGGAGTCGCATTACACATCCAGTGTGAAGCCGGCGGTCCCGGTGGCCTTTGGAGATGCAACGCAGCACTCATTCTTTTTCCAGGAAAACGATCAGAGGTTTAGCGGTACGTTCAGTAACTTCAATTGTGACATTAATTAAGCACTGTATTAATATTTCACTGTTATTTCAGAGGCACAATCGTTTTACCTGAAAGATCCGAGGGACAGCAGGACGGACGAGCAGAAGGAAGAAGACTTCAAGCGTGAGAGGGAGGAGCTCAAGTTCATCTTCCGGCTGAAGATGAAGAAGAGCACCAAGAAGAAAAATCCCATGGTACGACTTGGAAAGAAAAAAACGTGATCAATTTTTTTTGGAAAATATATTTTATTGCAAGTTTTGATAAAAGTTGTTGTTTGAAATAATTTGACCACTTAAACGAGGATTTCAGACACTTTCTCTCCTGTATTATTGCCCCAAGATTCCATGCGCAGAAGACATTTTACTGCAAAATTATTGCGACGGTATTGTCAACTGATAATGTTTTGAGAAATTAGTAACTATGGAAATCTTCCTTGCTGTTTATTTGACCATTCTTCCTTGGTACTTCATAAGAAAAGGCTGAGAGTAATCATGCAGGCAGGAAACGAGGAAGAATTATTAGCAAAAATACTTGAGGACGGCAGGTTGGAAGAGGCGGAAGACATCATAGCAAGTGCAAGTTATGGCTCGGATGTTCTGTCCAGAGGTATGATTCGATTTTTCCATCCAGTATTTTTTTTTCAGACATTACATTGCAGGAAAAGTGGCTCCCATAATGCTGCTTCTGAATCGGAGGTTGAAGAACCATGCACGGCCTTTGAATTTGAAGCTGTCGAGGTTGTTGATAGAAAAGGGGACGGATCAACACAGAGAGCATGTTCATCCTACAGGAGAGATCGTTACAGTTTTGAGTGGACTCGTTGATTTGTACATGAACTTGCACGAAACGGAACTGTACGTAATTTTCTTCCGTGTTCAGCAGACCACCAATTGTTTTGGCTTTGTTGTAGCGCAACTAACATCATGCCATGCATAGGAATGAATGGTGAGGTGGATCTGACATGCGAGCAGGTGTCCCAGCAACTTCTTCAACTCATGGACATGTCTCTGGGTATTTGTTGCAGAATTGTACATTCCAGGTGAATAGAAATTATGTGATGCTCTTTTTCGCAGGAAATGGAGCCAATCCAAATGCATTTGTCGACATGTACCTTAAAAATCTTATGCATGTCATATTGGAAAAACAACTTCCACATATTGAGGTGGTTGATAAGTTGTGCACGGCAGGGTCCGACATAAACCAGTGCAACATATTTGGAACATCTCCGCTCATGTCACTGATGCGATGCAGAAACCCTCACAAAGTAACGACGATGTTTCGTTTTTTCGATGACAGGTCTATGGTACGTAGTGACATGTTGTACTTCAGCAGTTGGTAACAGGCTGTGTGCAATGCAGGTTTTGGACTGGCATCAAAGAGACGCATCTGGAAGAACGGTGTTGTGGGAGGCTCTTTTCATGGGAATGCCGAAGCTGGCCTTGAACCTTTGCAAGAGAGGTGTGGGCATCGAGACTCCTGCAATGATTAACAGGATACCCTGCAATGATGGCAACTGGCCTCAACCACTCATATGCGGAGTTTCACCTCTCTTTGCTCCACTGCTGGGGAACTCCCCTGCCTTGGCCCAAGCTCGTTACGCCATAACAACCCATCAGGAGGAAGGACGAACCTCGTGCTGGAGGCTGCAGGCCGACCGGTGCATCCACAGCGTCCTCTCTCCTTTGGTCGACGCAGGGCACTTCAACGGCATCTTTATCCAGAGGCAGGTGCAGTTCTGGATACGTCAAGGGACCAATTTCAGGCACTTGGGACTCTTGGAGAATGAGCATCTGGGGAGATCCCTGGTGCCCCTGATGTTTGGAAATCTTGTCGTCAACCTTAAACACACTTGTGTCAGGGCTATCTTGAGACAGGTGTGCTTCAGCGGTGACAATGGTACTTTAACCGCATTTGCGGAGGTGGCAGGACCACCCTGATTGCTTTTTCCTTGCTCGTTTCAGCCACCTGGGATAAGGTCCGACTTTTGACACCTGCTGTAATCGCATCGCTTCTTGAGGAGCTGTGCCTCCCTGTGCATGCCATGAAGACAGCTTTTGAAATGGAAGCTGCAAAGCTGCAAGTCCTAGCAGCGGTGAGTGATCATGGAGGATGCGAAGTAGAGAGGGACTTGTATTGAAATTAATCCTTGCATATTGCTATATGCCAAAGCAATGTTGCTGGTGAGAGAGATGAAAGAGTACTGGTGTGCTCCCAGACAAATGTGCGTGTCACCTCAACAAGTGTGCCAATGGCAATAAAAGATGCTTATTGGATGCAATGCACTGACAGAATGGTATTTATTTCATGGAGAATGTCATGTGGGCTTGCTATATTTTCAGCAGGGGTTTGGGGACACTCGCCGGAGAGAAGTTGGTTAACTAAAATGAGTTCTTGCTGTAGGGAAGCATGTAAGGAATTATACGTATCTCCTGAGATATAGGCAATGCTACTAACTATGGCGGGAAGGAATTTCACACATTATATTATGCTTCCTCTCCGACAGCCCGGGGCATGGGGCATGCCCTGTCCGGCTCGGCGCCACGGTGTAACGCCGTACCACCACAGAAGACCTAATCGCGTCAAATGGCACCTCTCCCGACGAGAAAGCAATGGTTCGAAATGGCATCTCTCCGGAGGAAAGTCCTGGATGTGCTTCTCCCCGGCGAGAAGCCATTTCGCTGGATTGGCTCCTCTTCGGGGAGAAGCTATTTCGGTATAGTGCACCTCCCCGGAGAGAAACCCATCCAGCGAAATGGCTTCTCGCCGGTGCGGTGCCGTGTGCCCAAATAGCTTCTCCCCGGTGAGAAGCCTATCGAGTGAAATGGCTTCTCGCCGGTGCGGTGCCGTGTGCCCAAATAGCTTCTCCCCGGAGGGAAGCCTATCCAGTGAAATGGCTTCTCACCGGAGAGAATCCATTTCACCTAATCGACTTCACTTCGGCGAGGTGCCATTTGTGTATAACTGCTTCCCTCCGGAGAATTGCTGTTTACGTATTTGACACCTCTCCGGCGAGAAGAAATTTCACTGAAGTGGGTTTCTCTCCTGTGATGATTCCTCAGTTAGAGAAGCCATTTCAATTTAGTTGTGCGGTTTCTCGGGCACATCGAAGGGAGACGAATTCAACGACTAATTTTTGTATGCGTACAGTACAACAGTATACTTGCGTAAATGTGAGAGGGAGCCTACAACCTCTTGCTACAACTGAGAAATTAGAGACCGAGGCCGATGCGATGCGATTTAGTGTAATCAAACCCGCGTGAGTTGAAAAACCCCGCTCTCTGGACCCAAAATGGAGTCTAGCAAAGGTTGCCAACCCAACAAATTGTCTAAGAAAGGGAATGATCGAATCATTCGTGAAGAAATGAAAATGACGATGACGAGACCAAATCCCCCGCACCGCATTGAAAGAATGACTTCATCTGGAGTCCCGGTCTGCTGACCTTGCATTGAAACCAGACATACTGTGCCATTTATCGCCTGGCCACCCCTCTTTGAAGAAGAAGAATAATAAAAGGGAGAGAGAGAGGCATCCACACGCAACAATAGTAGTAATAGTCCATAGAATAGATCAAGGAGATGGACCAGGTGAAGGTGAGTGAGTCGATGTTCCTTGCTACTTTTATTTCTACAGAAATCACATCATTGTTGCAAAAGTAGTTCACACATGAAGAATCATTGTACCAACTGACCCCTATAGTTATTACGACCACATGTCGAAATTGCACATTTTGATTTACGGGGTTAGATAAATATTACACCATTATCAAAATATGCGCATGTCTTAAGGATGATGTAAGTGGATGGGTTATTGTGTCGCAAATAGCTCTGCAGTATAGTGATGTTGTCGCAGGGCGTACCGTACGCACTAGGCCGTGGCCTGATGGACAGCCTGAGGGGGGTGGTCGCCATCCTGTTCCTGGACCAGCAGATAAGGCAGCGGCAGACCTCACCTAGTCACAAGGTTAAGGAAACCTCGCCGTTCCTCACCAGGCATCGGCCAGCCCAACACAGAGAAGCAGTGCCAAAGAAGAATGAGCAGTACGTACGGAGGGATCCCCACGTTTTCAATAAAACTTAACGACAAGCGTGTTTCAGGGACGGCCGTGTGCTGCCTCGGGTGCTCCAGTGCTGCCTGCTCAACGGAGGCATATTTGGGCTCAGCCTTTTCATGTTCGACTACATCCTGATACCCTGGCTGAGGCATGGGATGTACTACGTGTTTGGGAGTTCAGCTGGGACCAGGGCCATCTGGAGCTGGACCAAGCCTTGTCTCATGTGGGTGTTCCAGGCTCTCTGGGTGCTGCCTGTCTTTCTGCTCAACAGGCTCATCAGCAGCATCTGGTACCAGGTCAGCAGCTTGCATTTACCATTGTCGATTGGGTTCGTGTACTAACCGCGTTTGACCCGGCAGGACATTGCTGATGCAGCATACCGTCACTCGCGCGGACGGCCCCTGACACTCCCGTCAGTCAGTAAGACCGTAGCGGACATGCTGTTCAGCATAGTGGTCCAGATGCTGTTTCTAGGCCAGACGTACCTCGTGGCCTACCTGCCCATCGCTCCTGTGGCGGAAGCTGCCTCGTTGGTGCACATGGCCATGCTCTACTCTGTGTATGCCTTTGAGTACAAGTGGTTCAACATGGGCTGGGAGCTTCATAAGAGGCTCACGTACATTGAGAACAACTGGCCGTACTTTCTGGCCTTTGGGGCACCACTGGCCGTGATAACCAGGCTCACCACCACCTTCTTCTGGAGTGGGACTGTCTTCTCCATACTCTTTCCCCTCCTGATTATCAGCGGGAACGAAGCTGAGCCCGTCACAGGAACTTGGTAAGTTTAACGCCGGAGAGTACCAAACAACAATTGTGACCGACTCTTTCGCAGTGACTACCACCTGAAGCTGTTCTCCGGAGTCATTGCTCTCTCCAACATCATCTTTGACATATTCTGCAAATCGTGGTCTTCCCGTCCAGAATCCGCCACTTCGCAGAGGGCTGCCAGATAGCAGTCGCACTGAAACATTCTTGATGAAGACAATGAAAAACGGCCATACATTAAGTGGATAGCGGAAAAAAAATACGATGCTTTCCATTTTTTTTATTACTGTGGGTTCCATCCTGTGATGTCGTGGAATCCAACCTGACGAGTACATGTGTTTGTGTTTTTCGTAATGAACATAAATGGACTGTTTGTTGGAAGTAAATTTTTCACTTGCACTCGTATTGTCAAGGCAGTTTGTTACGTTATAAATTAGAGTACAGTAACTACTTGTGCCCCAGATTCACCCACTCAACAGGTCCCTCAATCCGGTGTCCTCCACATCCAGCTCCACAACCTCCTCTTTGACCGCGTACGACAGGTGCGATTTTGAGAAGGCAATGTTGCGCTGCAGGGCTTCGAAGCTTAATGAGGCATCATTCTCCCTCGCATCCACCGTGGCCCCTCCAGGCGTGCGGCACACTTCAAACTTCTGCCACCGGTACGAAGAACACTTCCTGGCCCCTTGACAGCTCTGGATTAAGTTCTGCACCGTTGGGTGCGACAACCCAAAGAATTCTGCTCCCCTCCCGGCGATGTTAACCACCTCGATGCCAACAACCCTGTTCATGCGCTCCAGTAATTCAGCATGGCACTGCGATGGTGTTGTACCCCTGATTGGAAGACTTGGCTCTCCGTCTGCTGCGATCTCAAAGCGAGGTGCATCCCCAGCGTCCATGACAGTGCAGGTGTACATACACTGCTGCTCAGGGTCGCTGAGGCTGGCATACAGTCTGGTTGAGCAGAACCCTGCCGGGAATATAAGGTCCTGGGTGTTGTAGGCAGGACGGTCGGACACTACTTCTCCGAGGCTATGGATGGTGAGGCCGCCTAGGACAATAGGGAACACTGGCCGGCCTGTTGAGTCCAGCGCAATGGGCTGCACCTGCCGCTTTGCCTTCCCAGCCGCCCGTCTTGCTCGGGGCGCCCGTGTCTCCGAGCCGGTTTCCGCATTGCGCCTTTTGGCTGCCGGCTTCTTCGCAGGTGGCGTTTCTCTGCTGCTTGGCAATGCTGGCATTGGATGTGGGCCATCTGGATCTGAAATGCATCTATGTGTAATTAAGCTGACTCGCACCAATTAAATGATGAGCGCACCAGCAGCAGCCTGGTAACTGAGCAACTTCTTGAGCAGAAACCGTCGTTCTTCCTTGGCCAACAGCAGCTTCTCCTGCGTCTGGGCCACCTGGTCACACAAACTTGCATTCTCCTAGAACGACAAACAGTCAGCAGGCCTCTCCCATGCGTTTGGCAACGTCGTACTCACAAAGACAAGCTGCTTGATGTCCCTCCGCATCTTCATGTACTTCTGCTTGTACCTCGCAATGTTTGCTGCTGACTCGGACTTTCCTTTGCTGTTTCCTTTCTTCCCAACTTGTCCTCCGATCCTCTGGCCACCCGAGGCCCTCAGCAGTTCTTCCATCATGGCCACATGGCTGGCCAGGTGGGCCTTCGAGTCCACCTCCTCTTCCATCATTGCATGCAAACCTAAATAAGCCCTCAAAAGTACTGAGCATTTGCACGTAACGACACAAATTGTAGGAAATTAAGAAGGAAACATTCTTCTTACCCAAAAAGCTTCACTTGAATCGGGTTGTTTACACGTACGAGCCTGAATGCCGGATGTCTAAGTACGCATGCGTCGATTAAATCCCTGGCGGTTCATTGGTTGGTACGCTATAATACTGCTATACGATTGGCTGACTAATAACGTACTAGCTCATGTGAACATCCGAATATGGTGCGTTCAGTATTCATATGGGTGCATTCAGCACCTACAGTGCATGACGTCACATTCCAGATTAAAATCAGCTATAGATGAAATTATAGTCATTACTATTGTAAGTAAAAAATTTCATATTTAATAAATTCCTGTAAAATTCAAAATAATTTACATGAACCCACACTAACATATCTGTCCTCCACCTGGCAACTGTGCATCGATTCGTCCGCCATGTTCATGGTTCGATTTCTCACAAAAATATGTCAATATTTCATTAAATATTAATTATTTCGCCGTTCTGTGTGCCGCCCGTTGCATGCAGGGCTGTTTTTTAAATTAGTTGGGCGCACCGGGTAAGTTCCGCTTTGGCTTGCACAATTATTTTTCTTTGATGTGAATTTTACACTCTCTGTGTACACAGAACATTCGAAATTGCTCCCAAAAAAAAAATTAGCAAATTTGGACTGTGCATGATGTGTCATATTTGTGTGTGTGTTTTTTTTGGGGGGTCAGGTTCTACATTCCAGGGCACGTGTTTTGTGAAGCTTGACTTTGCCGCCTGCATGGTGTTGGAGGGACCGATGGACGGGGACACGGATGACCTCAATTTCACTTCTTCCGCCACACGCCGTGTCAGGGTATATCTATTTACGCATGGAAATATTCTTATCACATTTATCTGCGTTTGCAAGTATCACTGTACCAAAAACTGTGTGTCCAATTACGCTGGCTACATGTTTCGCAATTGATGGGAGTCTTTACAAATGTTGTTTCTATGTTCAGGGACTTACACCTCGCCGTGGGAGGCGGTCCGGCCCCATCAGAAAGGAGCTGTCTGGAGAGATGATGTCTCTGGACATCCCGGACAGTCCATCTGGAATTAGCGCACTCCCGTTCGGCGAGGAGACTGGAGCCAAGCCACCACCGCTCAGAGGAAGGAGGTCTGGCGGATGGGCCGATGAACTGAAAAGCGCCAAGGGGTTAGCGATTACACACATTAATAACGAAACATTTGGACCTGTATGTAATCACGATACCTTTTCAGGAGACGGGAAGACTCAGCGTTGCTAGAGCAGTGAGTATCCGCATAAGTATTAACGGTTAGATTTTCATGTCCCATGTCCGTTAAGGGAGAGGTTGAAGTCGGCAAGGGTTGACAGTCGTTGGAATTACGACTCTGATGATGACGGTCCGGCCATTCCCAACTTGGATGAGGTGCAGGAAGAAGATCTGGCTATGCAAGTCGCCGCAGCTCCCAGCCAGTCCACGACACGGGTGGCCACGTATAAGGAGCTGGACAAGGACCTGATGAAGCACGCAGCCTTTGCCACCATGGATGATATCGACCTGAGGGTACTGACTGGCTGTATGTCCACCGAGGCTGACCTGAAGGAACCGGACATACCCTGGAAGTGGGATGTCATATTCACCGAGGTCACTTCCGAGATAGGTGCCAGGGATGACGAGGACAGGGTCAAGGAAGGAGGAGAGAACACATCACCGCCACTGTAGCTCTGACCAGGAGCGTTCAGAGAAGCACATTTCTAGTCTTACCTAGTCCGTCCATTATTTTGCTATCTATATGCCTATTAAAAACAACTACAATTCGGGATATTATGCACTCTCAAATGAAACCCCAGTTTCAAAATAACACCACTTGTACTTATTTTTATTCCTCCATTTTTTTCTCTCTCTCTCTCTTTTTATATCCTGCTTTGCACAAGCAGGAACTACTGTTTTGTTAGCAGCTGACTGCCATAGGCCACTGCTTGGGCACAATGGGAAATGCAAAAACAAGAGTTAAACAGACTGAAATGAAAAGAAAAGCTAGGCAGAAGAAACCCATGTTGACTGGTTTGGACAAAAATACCTACAATTGAGATGGGAGGATGGAACCTGAAAGTGTCAGTCTTCTGCGTTGGTAAGACTTGGTTTTTTTTTTTAACTAGTGCAAACATGACATGAACTGCGCAGTAGTAAAATAAATTGTTAAAAAAATACTAGTAAGATAGAAATGAAATATGTTGACATTTGTTTTCATCAAGATAGTAGCCAGGGTCATGACTTTTTATCAAGCAACACGTCATATCCTCCCGTGGATTTTTTTTTTCTCAGAATTGTATGACGATCATTGAAATTGTGCAAAAAGCAAAACGATTGTCGCCCAGCATTTCAGTGCACATAACAAAACAAGTAAAATCACAAGGATTTCAATACTGCAACAGGTCAAATGCATAACAAAATTTCTTCCAAAAATTGGGAAGCACGAGTCTGGCAAGTGTTAACGTTTGCTCATTGAACTTATGGTCTTGTAAGGAGAGCCCATAATATGCCTCTAATAATGTAATCAACATAGTGTGAAATGAGTTTTGCTACACTGAGCAATCTACTGTAAGCTTAGCGTGAATCAATTTTTTTTTTTTCATAGGTCGCAACAACAATCAGGTTCCAACAGTGGGTGTAGTTGGGGGAGTGACTTGGGTTGGAAGTGGAGCTCACGGGTGGGGGAGGTGATTATAATGTGTGTTGATAATAGGCTTGGCTAGGAGATCATACGGAGCACTCCTCTATCCTGCCCCGCAACACGTTTACAAAAAAATCACATTTTTGTGAGTCCAACCAAAAGGAAGGCACTAACACACTCCTTATTAGTTAAGCCATCCTCCACGTCCCTCAGGGAAGAATTTTTTTCAGTACAAAATTTTTTAAATGGAGGCAAAAACCAAAGGTATGAATTTAGCAAGTCCTATGTGACACTCGAGTAGCTGTACCACGGGGGGAAATAACTGCCGTCCGCAAGAAAACAGGGTTCTGAGATACTTCCTGAATAGTAGCTTCGCTTGCATCGAAAGTCGCTGTGACTGGAGCAGGCACAATCACCTGAACTCTTACATCAACAAATTAAGACCCTATTTCCTCTCAGGCTACTTGACTCAGTGTGAATCTACATATCGCTCACAAAACGGTGTCGTCAAAATCCCTAGCCCTACCTATAAGCACTCGAAAGCTTAATAGGTGTGTGTGAGGTGAGTGTCCTGTTCATGAGGATATGTCACGTTACTACTTTTCGTACTCTCCCTAAACGCACATTGGTTTGTTTGTACAGTATGCATGGTGAAGGTGTTTTTTTCCCCCCCTCCCCATCTCGTGATGCTTTTTTTTGTGATGTTAACATGAGTGCCAGTATTTTTTATTCTCTTAAATAAGTTGTATATTTTTTTTTCACATGATGTTAAAAATATGGGATGATCTCGTATTTGTAGGACCACTTAATATATGCCGTGAATGTACATGTTACACGCATTCACTTGTCCATACAAAAAAATATACATGGATGAGTACACGACATATCTTGTGGAGGGGGCGGCCCAGTCTTGGGGAAAAATCTCTTGGGTGATGTTTTAGATGCGCAGAATTCAGAACCACTACCTTTCTAGACCAGTGAATTGATGAATGAACACATTTTTAAATATCCTCGACCCTTTCAAAGCTGCAGTTTTCATGTAAGGTCATGTGTGCGCAAAAACTAATATTTGCCGCAATTATTGCGCTTGGAGAGAAATTAAAACAAATATTATAACCTGATGAACGTAATTATGGCCAAACGAATCTATGACTTTTCATTGCTGGTCAATTCGATGTGGTCAAACTCTTTGCTTGAATTTGGATGTTCGCAACTGACTAAAATCATCACGCAATGCGACGCACTATGACTGGCAGGGCCACGAGACAGACAGTACTGGTGCGATCACCACAAAGCCATACAGATGACATCAATACAATGGGAACGCAACATAAAGTTACTGTAGCCAATTTGACCACAGCGAATTGACCAGCAGCCAGTTGTACGGCAGCAGGTTTTTGGGATACCGTACCAAACACCAGGTTGGTTTACAAACTTACGATGGCATGATATGGCCACTATAACAAAGGAATGTTAATGTACTTTCATGTAGGGTTGGAGGGGGGGTCATAAAGGCACCGAGTGCTAATCTGTGACCCATAAAAATACATAAATACTCTAGCTCTACTTTTTTTTTTTACAGCTTAACATTAGTGGCGAAAATAAGCATATTAACATAAACGCCTTTACAAAAAACTCAGTCAACACATGTACAAAACAAGGTACGTTCCCGCCCCGTGAATTAAATCCTATGCTCCATGCCAGACCTTACATGGAAATGCGTGCTCACACATTGGCAACAACCAATCGGGAGGGCCCAAGTTTCTTTACGTTTGCAGCGACGGGGCTAGTCGGGCTGGTATATGTGCAGCTTGGGCACGAACTGTACGAGCAGCACGTACTCCATCATCGAGGAAGAGTCGGACCTCTGCCGAGCGAGCCTCCAGTGCAGACCGAGCTTGTGGTAGAGCCGTGAATTCTCCCACTGCAGCAGCTTCTCCAGGGAGTGTCGCGTGCGCTTGCTCAGACACAGCACGGGCCACAGGGAGCATCCGAGGGTGCAGCAGCAGCACACGCACCCGCAGAACAGCCAGCGGATGTTGACGGGCAGGGTCTTGCGCAGCACAGCATTCACTCGGGAAACCGTCGCCTGCATTAAAATTGTCGCCATTATCAGTCAGCGCAACATAACAAGACACACAACCATTGAATTCAAGGCCAGTTGTCAGGTGGCGAGAAAGCAGTGCACTCAATGCCAAGTACTGCAAGGCCAACGCAGAATCTGCCAACTGGATTGAATCCCATTATTTACCGCCTTCTGTCCTTCAGGATTTGCACAAATTGTGCTGTACACACTGTTAGGTTAGGTTATATTAATTGCGACTATAGTATGGGTAAGCTAACTTATGCGTTTTTGGGAGGCGGCTTGTGTCCTTCTCAACCATAATTAGCCCCGCCCCCTGCTGAGTATGGAATTCAGAATGATTGGCGGGCAAATATCTCTGGCAAGAAATGTACAGATGCCTGGTGGGAAATTTTTGTATTCAACGCTGGAAAATGTCGGGTTTCATTTGTTCCCCCTGAAATATTTTCCCTCTGCTTGGTTACCAACTCCGTTAGTGTAAACAAACATTGAGATTTTAGAGACATAACGCCCATCTCCTTTGAAATCGAATCCTGATTGGTTGACAGGGGGCGGGGCTAATTATGGTTGCGAAGGACACAAGCCACCTCCCACAACGCATGAGTTAGCTTACCCCTACTATAGCACGGCATTGCCCGGGAGTGCCCTTAAGAAATGCACAGATGCCTGGTGGGAAATTTTTTGTATTCAACGCTGGTAGTGTCCCCCCCTGGAAATGACCTCAAGTGAGGTGGCCATCGCGCCTCAGTTAGTTCCTGCTGCGTTTACCTGGAACTCCTCTGGTGCGACCCTGGAGACAAGGGTTGAAGGGAAGTCCGTGCTGAACCTGTTGCTGAGTCCGAACACCGTCATGTTCCCAGTCCCCCTGATGATGACGGGATCAGGGGCCAAGGTGACCAACCCGGGGCCGCCCAGGGACTCCGAGGAGGTGGAGCTGTTGTCGTCCGTGTCCTCCCCTCCTCCTCCTCCTCTGGCTGCAGCCCCTGCGTCTCCTCCTCCGCCCAGATGATCCGAAGAGGACGAACTGGTGGCCCCTTCCGTCCTCCTGGTCGAAGAAGGTCCGTCTCCAGACTCGGCCGCGTATATGGCATCGAAATCTGCCATTTTCCACCTCCGTCTTTTTCGTCTGCTTCTTATATGCGTGTGCCTCACCTTTTCCTTTCTTTTTTTCCCCTTCTTCCAGAGTCGCTCGCACAGTCACATCGCGGCTACATTGCAACTGGTTATGTCAGGTAGCCGCTATTTCCGGCTCTTTCTCAACCTGCGATTTGCAGATAGCGGTTAGGCTCTTCCCACATGAAGGGCTGCCGACAGATGGCAGCAGCTTCGCCCTTTGTTTAGGTAGCTCGTTAGGGATAAACGGCGTTTAATTTAAAGCGATTTGGTGTTTAACCGCGGTTAAATGGCGGTACGTGACTAGCAGGGGGCATCCCAGCGTTTAATTCAGCACTGGGGATGACCATGGCGATGACGACAGATCCACCGTCATCTGTTGGCCAGTCGAGACACTAAACCAGCCTAATTTCGACCCGCGGTTTAAATTAACCCCCGGTTTTAACCCGGTTTTGGCTGTCCTACCGCCTCTGTCAGTCACGAGATTAGGATTTTCCACATCCGATTTGTGGACACCGCGCCCATAATGGGGCCCGTGCGACCCGCCCGCTCTGAGCCGAACCCGTCCGAATCGCTCTGAGAGTGGAAGCGACATATATGGACCACCGTGCATCTCCTACCCTTTGGAAGCGTTGCTGCGATAACGCAACTGAACATTGATCGCTAAATTTGCCGGCCGATCTGCTCAGTTGGTGTGGTCGTGTGTAATTCCGCTTCCGCGTGGGGCGCTCCCGGAGCCAAGGCTACTCGAGCCCCAGTCGCCCGGTTGGAGCCCGGCCCCCCTGAGAGAGAGCCGTCCGGGACAACACGAGGTAGAGAGGAGGAGCCATCCAAAACCTCGCTACGCTGCTGCGCGACTGTGATGACGATGGCGATCCATCCAATTGCAAGCGGGCAGCAGCCAAGGGAGCCTGTGACGTTCCCCCCCTTCACTTCCTCAAGCCCGAATCGCCCCCTTCGCTCCTCCGATGCGATCCACGCGCCGCGTTCCGCTCGCAATTTCCAAATTGGGGGGATCTGTGTGTGTGTGAGTGCCTTCACAAAAGGGTCGCTTCCAGGACATGGCGCCGCCCGAGGCGGCAATGCCCTCTTTTGAAAAATTCGCCTTTTTAATCATTACAACATGTCGCCCATCCATTTTGATTCATTGCAGTTAGAAACAGCAATTACGGTGATCAAAAACCGCAAAGTCTATGGAAAACCAGTCATAAAATGTACTGTACAATCTTGATACTTATTTTACGTCCATAATTATGTTGCCACAGTTCAGCTACATACGAAAAGGTACAATACTTATGATAGTGTACATGCATTCATGCAACGTTCAAAGGCATAATAAATTGCTTCACGCATTTGTTAGACCTCTCCATCCGCCTCCATCAGTACACTTGAGATCCCTCTCATAATTGTTCATTAATATTAATAATACTTCATCAATAACAGGTTTTGACAATAATAAATAGATTATTAATCGGAGACATTAACAGTCATAAAAGTAACTGTTGGTCTACCAAGAATAACAGCTATTAAAATTAATATAATAGATAATTAGTAAATTGCAGATAATTCCGGGTATTTCGTAAATAATAGTTGGTAAATAAGTCATTAGCAATAATAGGGCCTAATATGTAAAATTTTCGTCCCACCCGTATACCATCAGTGTTGGTCTTGTTGCCGCTTAGTTATAAATACAGTACTGTAGTAACCACTCTGTACTAGTAACCAGAGTTCCCTGTACATACTGTAGTAATGGGTGAAATGCCACCCATTAAAATTAATGCGTAACAGTTTATAATAAACAGTCATTATAACAGCCAGTAAATGAGTTACAAATGCGGGAGTAATAAAATATTGTGGAATAGATGATGAACAGCAGTTATTACAAATATTAAAATTAATACATAACAGTTGATAAATATAGCTGTCGGGTATAGTTTAATAATTTTAGAGCATAAAAATGTTGGAAACAGACTTCTGCATGGAAAATTTCGGAAATTTGTAGTGCAAAATGTAACAGTGTCTTTCCTCTGATCCGTCGGATCCTGTTTTCAGCAACAGATGTGGCCCGGGACAAGACGGGAATTAATACGGAGCATTGTGCTATTCCGGGAGCGTACATACAAAAGAGGGAGAGATGGGTGGGAGGGACAGAGAGAGAGAGAGAGAGAGAGAGAGAGAGAGAGAG
>KZ538029.1:63018-155566 GCA_000934665.2 Catajapyx aquilonaris
CCCCCCCCCCCCCCACCACCACTTATACCTGTCACCTGCAGGTGACACCCACTTCTTTTCCCATACATCCGCAGAAATGGACCCACTTCGCTGGAATCACTTCGGAGAAGAGAGCTTCTCTAGTGGTATGCTGCTGCTGGGAGGGGAAAAAAGCCTAGGAGAGAGAGAAAAAAAAACTAATATTATGGAAGGAATTGATTTCCATCAGCAGAGATTTACTGCTGTGCCCTGTGCCTTCATCATCAAGAACCTGCAGAGAGTTTTCTGCAAGTGGATCTGAAGCTTGGAAGCGTGCTCAAAATGCTTAAAACTTGTCGGGGGGTAAACAACTTCGCAATACACATCATCAACTTGCATTCTTGTACATCTTACAGTAATAAATGAAACAGAAAGTTTGTTGGTATTTATGTATATATACATGTCACGGCTACCTATAGCCCACTTCCGGAGTACTGAGAGTACTGAAACGTACCATTGATTTGTTGAAAAGTCCGAAAACCACACTTTTTTTGAGCATATATACTCAAAATATTGATTTGTAGTTTTTTTTAAACATATTACGATCTGCGGCCCATAATCGAATTTTTTTCCCCCTAATTTTCTTTCATGCAACCTGCCCTAACACGAGGATTTAATAATCCTGGCATGTCCTCCGAGTCATGGGAATCAAAAAAGCAGCGTAACTGACATACGTGACTGCGGAACATCTTGCGACGGATCAAATTTACACACATATATTGAGAGGGGTGCCTTTTTAAAAGGCGGCTCTTTGATGCTTTCCGTCCATTTGGGGGGCGACAAAGATCAGTTGGCAGTACGTCTGTCGTCGGCATGCCTTAAAGAAGAAGCCTGACCTCCCCCTTTCCCCCTCCATATCTACCCCACCCACCATCCCCTCGTTCAGGGTCACCAATTGAGGGCCTTTTCAAGTCGCCGCCCTTTTGAGCGGGGGTGGGCTTGGGGACTCATATACACATCCTTCAGTATGTGTGTGCTCCCTTTTTAGTGTGCGTTGTGTGCGTGAGCTGCAGCGTCTTTCCTGTAGGAGGTCAGAGGTCAGTGACGGGGTAAGGTTTTGGTTTTGCGCATGGGCTACTAGCTGACAAATGGCGCAGGCGGATGGGTCGCGCATGTCGGCAGGGGGTTTGACGGAGGATGTGTATCAAAAGGACAGGGGCTTCTGGTAGGGGTTGGTTCACAAAAGTGGGTTCCTCAGTGGTACTGTCGAAAACATTCGTAAGTACTCAACAAACATGGTACAAAATGCTGTATGTGACATTTTGCTTTTCTCATCCCGCCGTAGTGACCTTTGTGACCTCAAAATGTTGTCTGCATAATCTGTGGGGATGGGTCCATCGAGACTCTTCCTCCTCTTCGTGGTTGTGCATGTTGCGGGGACTAGTAAGGACACCACGAAGCAGCAGGTAAGTGCCATGGATCTGTCGAGAGGTCACATCTAACAAAAGGCATTTTCAGAACCAGGAGATTGTCAATGTGGAGGACACGACGGTGTCAAACTTGGGGGTCATTTTGGATATCACGGCGCCTCTAGAGGATTTGGCGGTACCGTCAGCGACGATCCCGAAGAGTCGTCGGGAGGAGAACCGTCGTCGTAAAGCTCGTCGTCGTCACGAGCGGCAAGGTCGGAGACGACGGAAGAAGCAGCAGCATCGTCAGTCAGGCGATGCACATCGACGTCGTTCCTTGGAGAAGCAGGTACTGGTACGGGACAGGAGCCTGGCGCTGCTGGGGTCCAACCTGGACGACGTTGACGCTGCTCGGATACTGTCAGGAGCGCCCGAAATCGTGAAGGAACTGATAGCCAACGAGGAGGAGACAACGACGTTCGTACCGGATGCCGAAGAGGGCAGCTCGTGGTTCAGTCTGGCTCGACTAGCCCCTGACGTACCGGAGGAATCTGCAGAAGGGGATGCCCACCAGCTGCAACGGATGGGGTCAGCCCTTGCCGCGCTCTTCGGAGGCACATTCCAGGTACCGGTACCGTCTGCGCGTATCATCCAATAAGTAGGGGGGAAGGGCCGGGCAGTGTTGTCAAATTATGGGTTTAGATTGTGCTGTATGTTGCAGGAACCAGAATGGGAGTCACCTGAGGGCAGCGGAGAGCCTCTGGGTGCCGAAGACACCAGAGACCCTTGTCTACGATGGATGCACTGTCCGTGGGAGGCCGCGCTGGGCCGCGCGGTGGGGCTGCTGCGACTCCCAGGTTGTCCCTGCGAGTGGCCTGTGGTTCAGACGAAGCAGCAGCAGCAACAACAGCAACAGCACCGACGACGAGTGTGGGACTCCCGCTGGCGCCGCTTCTTCGCCTGGGTGACCGAGACCAGACCGCACTGGGTCCACAACTACAGACCCGGGGCCGCCCTCTGCGTCCGGTCCGTGCCCATACCCGGTACCCTCGCATCCCAAATGTGCTGCTACGACACGGCCCGCAGCCTGCTGACCCGTGGCTCAGGGGCCGGCACCCCGTTGATGATCAGCCCCGAGGCCGCCCCTGACCTGCACACCAGACTTGACCTCTTGCCCTGGAGACTCTGCAAAGGTGACTTTACCCGGTTCAACTCAGTCCGGCCTCCAAATAACTCTCTCCGGTGCAAGGCCAACCCGGGGCAAGAAGAGTTCCGGAAGCAGATAAGAAGAGCCAAGCAGTACTGAAGCAGGTGCACCGTAGTAGACGTATGGTACAGTGTTTGACAGTGTGCTGGACATGGTGTCGTACTGGTGGCGCCACGAGCCGTGACCGGGAGAACCGCCAGTGGCAAAGCCACAATAACGTTCGTCGGCCTGCCATTGGCTGTTAATATTTTCGCCGCCATAGGATTCAGGCGCCACCTGTACGACTCTTGTCCAACAGTAGACGTCGTTTGTGCTGCTAAACTGCGCGATTACCTCAATGCATTTACAGGTGGTTTTACCACATTTTCCTTACTAAATTCTCATTAAAATGTGTCACTGTTAACTGGTTTTTTATTTGGCGTTTACAGCGAAAACGGCTGGCTTTGTCCAGCGGAGCTAGTGAAATTGCTTTTAAAAAGTGTAGTAGTAACATTACTGCGCAATTTAACTTTAATTGTGGATGATGATGGGTGTTTTAAGGCGAATATTTCGAGGCGAAGAGGGCGCTTGGCTTGAATAGGGCTCCGTTTGAGCGCGATTACGCGGCAAGCTCCTGTGGCCTAATGGATAAGGCGTTGGCCTCCGGAGCCAAAGACTGTGGGTTCGAGTCCCACCAGGGGCGGACTTTTCCTCTCTTAATTTTAATTTTTGATATGAATTTGTTTTTGGCATAATCATATATGACACTTACCTTAAGGGATGTCGTTGAAGTGCAGTTGACGAACTAGGTCATGTTGAAAGTTGTTTTTTTTTCCTTTCTACATATAATTATATTAAAAATGCGGTGGTGAAGGTATGGTGTAAACTTTATTTACCACAAAGGCTACCGTCTACAACTTTGGTACAGTACAAACTGCCTTCACAGAGAACCCCGCACGTACATCCCATGCGCGCACAATCCCATCTAACCTTCTTTCGATGCTCCTTCCCAAACCCTGCCCTGGATTTTAAAAGAACACCAAATACTGACTACCTTTGAGCCATTGAACATCACTTTGCTTGAGTAGAATTTTCTTTTTTTTTCTCTCTCTTCTCTTCTTCTTTTTTTTTTTTTGAGTTTAAACTTTCAAACACCTACAAATAAAAACCATTCGTTTTACATCGACATTGCAGCTACTGCTTCGCTAAACCTAGAGCATTTTTTTTTTTGTTCAAAAAAAATTTTTGTTTGAATTGAACATCGTACACCTATTTTATTCTATGGCCATCAGATCTCTTGCCTCACACATAGAAAGGGTAAAAGGACTAACAAATGTCATACGTACATTGAATTGGTCTCGAGTGTTACTACAAAAGAATTGTTATAATAATAATAATAGGTTTTTTAAAAACGACTTGGGTGTTTCCGCAAGAGATCACAAGACATCGACTATTTGGGGAAATAGGAGGGATTCCCCGAGACATGTGCATTTGAAGCAGTACAGTCAAACACGCACAGACACACACGGCTCTCGCCTACGCCATTTTACGATTGAGAATGAGACAGAGTTGAAACTATGGCAACCTACTTGCTAGCACTCTCCCCCGGGGGTTTGTTATTTAATTGCAGCTTTTTTTTCCCACTAATCTCTCTCTCTCTTTTTTTTTTTAAATACCCAGCTCTTACTGATTATATTAGGGGAGAGACGACCTACCATCTAAATGAAGCTTCACACTGTACAAAAAAATTATCTTATTTTTTAATGGCATAATAGGTGGCAAACTGGAGACCACCAATGTAAAGTGATTGGGAAGCTGCGTGGATTTTAAATCCCACTAAAAAACACCAACAAGGAACATCGAAATGGAGGACGAACAATTACAACGATGACAAATCGATTTCGATTACCATACTCATATTTGTTTCTCTCTCATATGCATTGGGTCTTTTTTATTTGGGGATGGCAAACAACCGGGAACATTTCATTTGGCGGAAGACATGGCGCCACAACCACTTTAAACAGGAATCATTTCACTCTGGACATATTACATTTGGCAACATCTGGCTGTGAAGCGTTATAAGTGAGGTCTCACTTTAACCGTCAACCACTGGCTAAGTGGTCTTGGTTCCATGCCTTCGGCCAAAATGTCTCGCTCCCGGTATTGCTCCCCATCATCATTTTTTTTTTGCTGGTTTGAAGGGTAAGGGTGGGGACGGGTTCGGAGGGGAGGTGAGCTAGCGGACCTTTGCTTCTGCCTGCCAGTCACAGTCAAAGGCTGCCCCTATTCAGTCAGTGGTTTGCCCTTACTTGGACGTAGGACAGTTGGGAAGACGGCTGCCTTGACGTGCCAACGGGAGGTAAACAACAGCGCTGGAAACAAACTCCCAGTGTGCAGGCATCGGCAAAGACCAGGAGAGGGACTGAAGGGACATTTTGTAATTCCAGGACAAATCAGGCAGTGGAAACTAGTACTATTACCCTCTATTTTTTTTAAATCGCTGCGTTAAGTGGTATTGCACAGTAAATGCATGAGATGGCCCCAAGTATTTATCTTAACAAGAGTTCCTGCATGTTAATTTCATCTGGTCTGAACAATCAATAATTCTGGCAGTCACTTGATATAAGCTGTACATGACAGGACGTTTTAAGATAGGCCACCTTTGACTACCCTGTTCTTGACCTTTCCTAGCACAGTCCGTTATTTATCTAGTCATTTCCATTCGCCATTGTTAGGCACTAGTGTTGTTATTTCGACAGAGGTTGTTCGTCGTGCGAGATTTGTCACAGAATTACCCAGGGGTCGAAGTGGGTTGGCTCAAAACAAGCGCCGCTCACTGTCACAGTTTCCGGTCAGTGCAAGAATTAGTCGGGTGTTGAGCTTCACTGCTGTGCTTTGTGATCGGCGACAGTTTTGGGTAGGACGATGGCAAAGGTACAGAAGGCGGACGAGGAGCTACATGGACACACTTAGGACTGGGGGGGGATTTGAACCTCCCGTAATTTCCCATGGACCAACTCTCACGCACACACACACAATAATTAATCACTTATAATTATAATTATAATTAATGCAGTTACTGACTTAGGGAGGTACAAAAAAAAAACCAATGTGTAGCAAAAAGGACTGCTTGGAGAGAGAGACCATAATGTAACAGCCATCAGCAGGGAGTCGAAAACAATTATACAAAAAGTGCAAAAATGAAACAATTATGAAAAGTAGAAGCCCTTGGAGGTGATGACTTGGAGGGCGATGGCACACTGGCTCTCCAGCTGAGTCGAGCGCTTCACACGGCCACGGTGTCATATGGAGTCAGACCATTCGGCATGTGGTGCATGCCCTCGTTCCTGGAAAGACAAGGAGGGGGGCTCATCCCCTGGCTACACAGCGGGAAAGAGAGCACACGGTTAGTTGTGACGACACTCTTCAAGGCCCTGATTCCTAGCAAGTGCACTTGGGTTTTACTCTCACTGGTGGTGATGAGAGACGCTCATAAAGTACGCCACACTACAGGAGAAATGGTGAGGATGCGACTGGAACATGTCACGGCACAGGGTAGATCTTAGTGCCTTAGTGCGTGATATTTTACCAGTAATTTATATGGAGGTTCTTGGTGTGACGTATTTTACGGACAAACCTTACAACACCAACATAAGAGTTTAATTGGTTAGCAGGCCCACACAAAACTTATTAGTGGTCCAGTGTCACTCAAAAAGGATTAGGTTTCAAGGCATTAAGTGCCACTGTACTATTACGAGGAGTTATTTTGATGCTCATGTTTGGTCATGTTGGTCAAAACGAATAATCCTGCATTGCAAGAGAAGAATGATTTCACAAGGTTAATGGCTAATCAAAGAAGTAATATTAATTCAACACACTTTAGTGATAAGCATAATAGTCAATGAACATCATGCAGTATAGGAAATTAGAAGAGAATTACACGATGCAAATCGGTTTCAAAACCAAGTCATTTCATATGAGCAATCTACAACTGCCTACTAATATTATCATGCAGTTTTACTTTATTTTTCCAAAATTAAGGTGCAATGATGAATTTCAAGATCCTGATAATTATTTTGTTCTCTACTTGTAAGTAAACTATGGCCTTACAAGTTAGCAGAAGTGGGACTTAATGCACACAGAAAAGGAATAAGCTTCAATGTACACATCTTTGGTACCTTCCTTCAACACTAAACCCACCTTCCACCACCAAAAAATATTGTGCATTGATGAATATCAAAATATTAAAACTAATCCTCCTTTCAGTATTTTATATTCATCAGGCACAACGTACACTCCCTCACTCTTAAAAAAATTGCTCATGCTGTAAGTCACGTCAAACCCATCCTTTTCCAACTTACGGTTTCCTAGTGATGGGAAGCATTTAGAAAAAAAGGAGAGGAGTTAGTCCATCAATATAGAAGCCGAATCGAGAAAGTAAAGAGTTCAGTATCCTACACCAATATCTGAATACTCGTTTCAAGAAGGTGACCTGAGAATAACACACACCTTTCAATCAGTTTCCTCATCTCCTCAGTGCTCATCGGGTTGTCTTTGCTTGCTGGACGTGGGTTGTTGCCTGAAACGTGAGGCTCTGTTCAATGTAATTCATGACACGAGGCAAGTGGAGATGCAACGCTAGTCACCTGAGTAACCACGTCCCAGCAGCTGGTCCCGATCGCACTCGGCCTCGGAAGCTTCGTTGCTCTCTTTGGAGTCATTGAATGACCCGTTGGCATTGGGAGCTGGTCCAGCATCATGGTTGCGGGGTGGTGGGGGTGGAGGGGAAGGGGAGGCTGGAGCCAGGGGGATGGGGACAGAGCGCAGGGAGCCTACAAGTTAGAAGAGTGCGTGAGTGTTACAGGCCAACTTACATGGTGCTCCCTGGTACTGAGCATAAAAAGTGTGAATAAATGTGATACCAAGACTGCGACGTCCGATCGAGCCACGACTGCCATAGACCTCATCATACTGGCGGCTGTACCCAGCGCGGTAATGCTCTTCCTCAGCATCACAGTTGGCCGGATCATCATACTCGGGGGTGAAGCTCACACCGCCCTGACTAGGAACTCGGCTGTAGCGTCCATTGCCACCGTTAGGGCGAGGCTGCAAAACGCAGAAACAGTTAGTGGTCATCCTTGTGTGATCGATCCACAAACAATACCATAGACTGGGAGCCGCTACGGCTGTGAGCATGGCCTCCGTGGCCGTTCTGGTGGGGAAAGGTCTGAAAGTTGACGGCTTTTGAGGGGTCCATCTCTTCACGGAAGCCCAACAAGTGGAAGGTTGCGTATGGGCAGATCTCATCCTCAAGGCCACCTATTCGAAAAAAATGGTGCTGCGAGTTAACATATCTGCTCTTTGAGTTGGTCAGTGGAACCTCAGCTGATTGTTAGGGCAACAGCGTTAGCTCACACTGTTATGCTCTGGCGTAGCATTCATTTGAGTGCTCATTATTTTGGGCACAATTGATTAATTAGGTCTTTTGTTTTATATTAAAAGGCCAGGGTGTGGAAGGCAATTGAAAACAGTATTATTTTGTGTGAATTATTTCCCTGATAGACATCTGATATGTGTTGGAACACAATAGGTATTGATTTCCAGCGATGAAGAAGGCAAATTGAAGGTTGGCATTGAATATTAACAATGCAGCACCCTCTTGCGACTGTGAATTTCATGCAGAGGGATTCATCATTTATTAATCGAGACTTAATAAGGATCAATAAAACAAGTGAGAATGTGTTAAAATTATTATACTCTGTCAATAAATACGTCAGAAGATTAACTCCAGTATTATGTGAATCAGATTCATATGACAGCAGTTGAAAGTCTATCACTGGCTATTTATTAATTTCATGTTGTTCACTAAATGACACTCGTCAAGAAATCTGCGGATTATCCAAAATTTTGTCAGATAAGTGACAATTATATTTTCCATTCAGCTCCTCAATCATAGCGTTTAAAGCAACATAAACATTTGGCCAGCTTTCACACGAGCTAAACTAATCCTGCAATTTTTGCATTCAGTCATTAAATAATAATCCCAGTTATACACAGTGAGAGCAACGTTGATGACCTTAACTCGTTCCTGTCCGTGTTCCTTCTTCCCATTCTTCAGAAAAATCCTAGACATTTAAAGCCACAAGATGCACATCCCACGAGGAAGAAAAGTTCTCACAAAAAGCGGCACATCAAGATATTCCAACAAACAAGCCAAACCAATCACGTACACCTCACTTACACCTGACGATGCCGCACTCACCATATATTCTAGGATCTTCCTCGCCTGGGCCTGGAGGCATCCTTCTGCCAGTGGGTGGGTGAAGGGACAGCTCCTCATACATGTTCCTCCGAGGATCCCAAGTTGCATGGTGGCTGCGCATGGGACCTGACCGATCTGAACATTTCAGGGCGCGGGCACGGACTTTTGGGAAACATTTACATGGATGTGGCCAGACTCCGGCCTGTTATTAGGCCATTTTGCATTTACACACAATTGTTCTTGAAGGGCTGTATGTTTTAATGTTTGGTTCATGAGAAGAATACGCTTGCAAAACATGAGTGAAAAAATACGTATTTGAATAGTTTGCAGCTGCTGTGGGAACAGGAAACAAATAATTCATGGTGCCGCTGATTGCGACATCAGTGTAAAATAATTTGTGACAGATATTTCCTATTTCCTTGACTACTCTTCTCAAATGACACTTTCAAGCTTTAGCCTCCTCCTGCTTTTACCTCATGAAGTCACAGTTGCCTCCATTACCCATCAGCTCATCTGCTTCATCCACTTCCCTACCTCGCATTATCAGGAAACGCAATAAATTATCTGAGGTGAAATGATAAAACTAATAATTGCAAATAATGGGCAGAAGGAAGGCCAAGGCTTGCCACAAAAAACTTTTCCCCTCGTGTAATTTTGACAAACGGGGAGGTCTTGCCACATCCATTTTTCACAAATGATTGTAAGCAACAAATAACAAAAATATCCCAGCACGAGCCCAACGACACTAGTGCAGAAAAGATGATTGGGTCAAAAAGTTGACATCATGCTTAGGAGACAGTGCTGACGATAACCATAAGTTCCTGGCTATGACGATGGACCTACCTCGCTTGATGCGGTCGCAGGTGTTGTAGTTTGAGCCAGGAACAGGAGGCAGCTTCCGGTTTGGAGGTGCGATGTATCCCAGTTCATCCCGCAGATCCAGGCGACGCTTGTCGATGGTGGATGTGGCAGCAGATTGGTTGTAAACAAGATCATCTGGGAGAACCACAATCTAAATTACTTTCGGTTAACAAATAAACATAACACAACTGCAATTAGGACAGAAATCAGCCGCATTTACATGAGAGCGATTCATCAGAGATGTTGCAGTGATGTACTATATCGCCCAAAAAGATAGAGACGATTTTGCATTTGACTCAAGTGCAACTTGCACTTGAATCAAATGCCAATCGTCTCTATCTTTTTGAGCGATATAGTACATTGAGTTAGCGCTGTCAGCACTGAGTTTACCAACGTACTTGCTGAGCGAAAGTAACAATGGCGGAAACAATATATTTAAACCCCAAACAACTGGTTTCATCGCTGATAAATCACTCGCATGTAAATGAGGCTTCATATCTGTCAAAGAACATTCACTTTTACACCAAAATTCCATGTAGTCTGGTCGGCAGATATTTTTACAAATCGACACATGTAAATAGCGTAATCTGATAAACACTAGAACACCCAGTCATGTGTTGTCTACCTCTGAGGCGGGTTTGCTCAGGCCCACACGCCCTTCGTGAGATGGCCACCGAAATGACCACAATGCCCACAAGAATGACCACTACGGTGGTGGCCACAGGAACCATCACATTGATGTCAAACCAGTCTGGCAACCATGCAAAAGCGCCGTTCCCTGATCCAGACCCGCCTGAGCCAGACCCGTCGTCTCCTGGTCTCTCTCGGGCTGGTGCAATGGTTCCTGCGAACAAAAAATTACAGGAGGATGGAACGTGGTGTCTCACCTTTCTGCTGGGAGCCCCGATGATGTAGGCAGCAAACCACCACCACCGCCACCCCAATGACGAGAACGGCTGCCGACACGGGAATCACCACGTTCAGGTTCAGCGAGGCCAGGAGCCCTGTAGGTGCTGTGTCCCCATCTGGTACCTCCCTGGCTGGTGCGATTGTGCCTGGGACAGCATTTTTGGTTCGATTTTTTGGAATGTTTCATTTTTTTGGGGATGGCAAAAAGATTTGCCTTATTAGGAAGTGCAAATGAGTGATGCCTGATTGTTCTAATTATTGTGTAGCCACGGGGCTCATCTAATTAATGGGCACTCGTCTGTTTCCGAGTCTCGTCAAGAGTTGGCGGTGGTGGGGTTGACAGCTGTTTTGCACTCACATGCTTTTTTGATTCATCCTTGCATGGGCAAGAAATATGTATGCATGACATGCGATATCATTTATGGTTGCTCAAAATGTACTTTAACTGCAGCATCACGTTCAAATCACTAAATGCCTTGCACACATAGTTTTCTTGCCTGTACAACAGTTTGCCAAAAGAACATTAGCATTAATCAAAATTATGCACAGACCATCAGGTCATGCTCACTGTTTAAATGCAACCACATAAAAATTCGCATAATTGAAAAATTCAGTAATTGCGAATTTTACTATTTTCAATTCAACATCGTTTTATGATTACCTTGACATTAGACTGACAAGCAAGACAGTGAAGGAAGAAGTGGCAAATTAAATTTTTGAGTCATGCAATCAATCACATGCTTGTTGTACGTAAATGTAAAAATTCGTAATGATAATGTTCTTTTGCTTTTAACATTGTCATTCACACACCACAGCTTCAACCAAAAAATTATCTTATTCTTTGTTTCTTTTTTTTAAAAGCATAAGGCTGCCAATGTATGTTTAAATATTATCTAAAACAACAAGTTAAGTTCTTTATGAAACGTATTCAAACAATGAACTCAAGTCTTAACTGCAAAATTTTGTTTTAAGAAAGCTAAATGAGTCAACTTTTCTAGTGGGAACTAAAACAGGCTTGTTCAAGGTGGCAAAATCAACTATAGTTATCTCAAAGGGTGTATGTGCAAATGGAAAATGAAGAAAATAAAACGCAGCTCTACTCTGCAGTTACCTCCAGTGACAGTGAGTGTGGCAAATTCATAGTCATTAGAGGCAAATCCGGCATTGTTATGGGCAGTCACTCGCAGCTGGTACCATGTCGCAGGTGTGAGATCCAGGATGTTGAAACTCTTGTTGGGTTTCAGGTTGTTGTTAATCATCGTCCAATCTTGCTGCGAGCTGGAACGTACGTCAAATTTTTTAAAAATCCGGCAAACCCGGAAATTCTTGGGAACTAACCGTGCTTTGTACTCGATTGCGAAGTTCAACAGTGGGCATCCACCGTCATTCCAGGCGTTCAGATGCAGGGTGACGCTATTGGCAAACACTTCGATGAACCTGTGCACCTCAGGCACGGACGGTTTGGACCCTTTTGTGCGTGTGTTGAGTATGTCCGAAGCTTCACCCATGCCGATGCTGAAATATTACAAATTGTTCGTAAAAACAAGCCAGATTCAATGGGTACACAGAGCATACTTATTATGCGATGTGACGTAGATCTGATAACGAGTTCCACACCACAGTCCTTCCAAGGTGTAATCTGTGGTTTGTGGTCCGATCTGAACCGTATCCCAGTTTCCAATCTCAGGCTTGTAATGGAGAGTATAACCGTGGACTGGAGTGCTCTCGTCATGTTGCGGCTTCAGCTTCAGTGTGATGGTGGTTGTGGTTGTTGACGTCAAATGCACATGAGGTGGGTGAGGCGGTGCTAAAAAATTAAATGAGAAATGAACACAAATGATCATCGGTCTAACATGCGCAATGTTCATACCCAAAACAGTCAGGTGATGCGTGATAGTGTCATGTCCAAATGCATTTTCAACGGAGCATGTGTATTCCCCTGCGTCGCTACGTGTAACCTCCTGAATGTGCAGTGAACCTTCCGGCAGCAAACGCATGCGGTCGTTCGGTGAAAATGTGGCTCCCTTCACTTTCCATTGAATTTCAGGTGGCGGGATCCCAACGGCCTGGCACGGCAACTTGACATCCTCCTTGTACGTGGCAGTAAAAGCATCATCAAACGAAGCAATCCTGGCCGGCACTGGAAAAGTTACATAATTAAAATTGCGTAACTCAGCAGAGCATAGAACAGTATGTGTACAACTCTTTTCAGGCAGAACAAATCGAAACACAAGCACAAAATTTAATTCAGTCTTCAACTGAAGTCACAATTGCGGAATGAAACAATCATATAAACTTCATGTGAGAGTAACCTACATGAAGTACACGGTTAGTGAACACACACCACTTAGGTGCATGTAAAGACTGACCTTTGTTACTGGGTGATAGATTGACTGCCTTGGAGGGTTGTCCTTCACCGATGTTTGTGGATGCGGTGACCCAGAACTCGTATCTTTCCTTCTTGCGTAAACCGGAGGCTTCGTAGGTCATTTGGAAGGGAGGGATTTTCTCAGGGCGGGGTTCACCGTCGTTGCCTTCCTTGTCTGCGTGGCGGATGTACACGGTGTACTGGGTCACAATGCCGTTGGGCTGCTCTGGTGGCTTCCAGCTGACCAGGATGGAGTCTCCTGACATGACAAGGGCTTTGACGGCTGATGGGGCGCCTGGAACTGGAAGCAACAAGAAAAATGTGATTTAGTACTGCCTTACTTCTAATGAGTGACCATGATTACAGGAATCTAAATGTCACTTACCATCTTGTTCAGTCTGGCAGTGAATTGGCACAGTGCGAACTCCGTCGCCTCCTGAAGTAAACGCCAACACTTGCATGCTGTAGTTGGTGTATTTTCTCAGGCCATGAAGTATCGTTTCACTAGCAGATGTTATCTTGGTGTCCTTTGTGTTCTCATCTGGAAAAGAATCGTTTTGAGTGGTCACCAGCATTAGGGTATTGCACTGCATATATTAAACAATCTGTAGATCACTTACCATACCACATCTCACTTGGTCCGTAAATAACTTTGTAACCTTTGATAACACCGTTGGCTGATGAAAGTGGAGGTGAAACCCAGCTAACTCGAATAGTCTGCGATGTCAAGGTGGTGCAGGTGACATCCTGTGGGGGTTGTTCGGGTGATCCTTCAGCAGTGTACTGAGTCACTTCTTCTGACATGGGGCCGGCACCAATTTTGTTGAAAGCTTGAACCACGACTGAGTATTGCGTGTAGGTCCTGAAGAAAAAATGTAAGTGGAGTTACATTTTTATGCTACTGTCGGATACTTGAGCAGTTGAGGTGATTCGTGTCAGGCAGAGGTCACAGTATCATGGGATCCACTTGTGAGACAAGTACTTAGGTTAGCATACCAGTAATTTTTTCCCCCACCATTTCTAACAAGATGGGGTTTATTTTACACACTTATACGAGGTGCCTCTTATGTCAAGGATATCGTGTTCAAGAGCAGTAAGAATCAGTCGTTTTTTAAATTTTAAAAATATGTAGCTGCGCATGCGCAACATTTTTGGCACATGGGAATTTGGCATGCTACTTGCACAGTTATTTTCAGGAAATCATGAAGTCAACGTCAGGTTGAATAGAAAATGATTTTAGCTCATGTAAGAGCAACATTTTTTTGTGCTTCAAGTGATATTACCATACTTGAAAATCATGAAAACTTATGTTGCATGAGTTGATGCTTACTTCAGATTTCCAATTTGCAAATGATGCTCCTTCCCCATCTCCCGACTGAACTCAACAGTTTCGAAAAGGTAGGGCTTGTCCGAAGAGGCCAGTTTGTATCCCACGTAGTATCCTTGGATATCTCCATTCCAGTCCTCTCGCTGTGGGGGCTTCCAGCCTACTTTGAGGGTATGCTGGTCAACAGCATCCACTTTAACGGAGCGTGGGGGTCCGCTAGGAGCTGTAATAAATTAAAAATTGAAACCGAATCCTTGCAAAAGGGGGCTGCAAGAAAGTTTACTTAATAATAGCTGAATCTTACCTTCCTCGGCAGTGATAATGGTAACAGTGTCTGAAGGCTCGGATGCTCCAACTTCATTTTCTGCCACAAGGCGCAGGTGGTAAGTGGTTGCAGGTCTCAGGTTAAACACACCAGCAACAGTTTGTTGTCCCGGGACCAGTACACGGTCAATGTCAGTCTTCCAGTCACCCTTGGCAATCTTGTATTCAATGAGGTAGCGGGTGATAACAGAGTTGCCGTCATAAGGAACATTCCACGACAACTGAATTGAGCGACCAGACTTGTCAAGAACCTTTAGGCCGTAAGGCACCTCAGGTGGTTCTGGAGGCAAATTTAATATGGATAAAATTAGTTCATACTGTCATTAAAATTGTTAAACAGACTTACCTTGCACAATGAGGTTGATGCTGGTGTCATCACTTCCAAAGGCATTGGTGGCAACACAAGTGAACAAGGCAGAATCGGTCCTTTCCGTTCTCTTAATACTCAGATCTGACAGGACGCCATTAGGAAGAATTTCCTCACGGATGGTATACCTTTCAAAATGGCATCATCATTAATTTAGTACACTCTTCAAAGACTGAAAGTTGAATGAATCATGTTATCACCTGGTGTCAGCCTTCGAGTCCAGTCGCTTATTGTTCATGTTCCACAGAATTCCAATAGGCTTCTCACCCTTTGCTTCGCATTGGAGCACAGCAGGTTCACCCCGATGAGCAGTTTGGTTGCGGAATTTGATCTCAAACTGAGGTGGTGCTACAAATTATAATCACACAGTGAGTTACTTTCAAAGTATCATATGTAATGCAGTCAATTTTGAGAGAAAGCAATGAGATACTATGTTAGACTATTTGAAATCTAGGTGGACACTGAATTACTTTAATTGCAATAAGATGGACTTTATTTATGAATCTCACCTTGAACACTGATGAATATAACAGCGGATAAACCAGGGCCAATGCCATTGGTTGCCTCGCACAGGTAATAACCCTCATTGGCCTTCTGGATGTTGAGGATGGTCAACGTGCCCTCCTCTGACCTCAAGTTTGGACCGCTCTGTTTCAAGTCACGGTATTCTCCTGGTCTGTCTCCTGCTGCCTTTCTCCATTGCAGTTGCGGCTTAGGGAATCCATCAGCACGACATTCTACTTTGGCTTCTGAGCCCTGTGCAAATGCTTTGTCTGTTGGCTCTACAATCCATCTAGGTGGCACTAAAACAGAAAAGCTTTTTGTTAGGTTTACTGCCACAGAAGTTGGGGAAAAAAATTTGAACCATGCAAAAAATAAGCGCTTGCCAAATAGATCCAAATTTTTGTTTCATAACTAGAGGGTGTCACATCATTAATCATGCATTACTGTGACATGTACCAAAGCATTTAATGCGTGCATTAAAATTACACCCCCAAAGTATCTTTTCCAATGTTACGTTACTGACATAGCGCCACATTTAAAGAACATGCAAAACAAAAAATGTAGAAAAGGAAACTAAACAGGAGCTAAGCAGGACAAACAAGAGTAGAGGGAACGTCTACAAAATTAAAGAAAAAGAAGAAAGCCTGGAAGAATCATCAATTTGTTTAAATAATTCAATCTGACTGCATTTGACTGCTCAGCTGATCACTGAACATCATTTGAAATTCATGATTCCTCCATGCACATCCACAGAAGAAGAAAAAAACTACTAGGAAATGGATGGGCTGGACCGGATGGGGTTATTGGTCTGGATAATATTGGGAAGGGAAAAGGAAGGACAAGTTTCTCCAAACCCCTCCTGGACCTTCAGCCATTTGGAAACTCTGGCAGAAGAAAGGCAGACCATGTCAGCTGAGAGAGTATAACGTATCGACAGGACGATTTATTATTATTTTTTTGTTGTTGCAATAAGTGTATACGAGCTGCTGCTGTGTTGGGATGATAACAGAAGCTATGGCCCACATTTTTTTTAAAATAATAAAAAAAAGTCTCGCCTAATTTGCCCTTTAGCGCCTTTAAATTGGGGGAAGTATAGGTGATGTGGGGTTAAAGGATAAACTGGCAGAAATTTTGGTGTACCAAACACCTCCAGTTGAGCCGTGTGATTGGTAGTTCCGGCCTGATTCCTGGCCACGCAAGTGTAGCTGCCACGATGCTCTGAGGATGCAGGGTCAATGGAGAGCATGCTGGTACGAGGCCCGAACCGTGCAGTGACCGCCCCTTTGGGTGTGGGTTCATGACCTTTTCCGAAGTACCAGGAGATTTCTAGAGGAAGGTCTCCTCGCTGGACCAAACACATAGCCTGGACAGCTTCTCCGGAGCGGATGGCTTCGGTGCCAAACGAGAATGGCAAAATCGCTGGGAACTCTATATGATAGGATTGGAAGGAAAATAGGGACATATGGAATCTGCTGAGCTGGATTTAAATAACAATGTGCTTAAGGTTAAAAACGTGGCTATGAAGGATGGATCTTTACTCGCAGTAACCCAGTTTGTATTCGCGACAATCTCTAAATATATAAAGCAGAAAGTTTGCTGGTATGTATGTCCCGGCTACCTAACCCACTTCTAGACTGTTAAGAGTGCCGAAACTTGGCACACAGATGTCTTAAATGCCGCTGATTGAGGGAAAAGTCCGAAATCTGCACTTTTAACACAATTTATATTAGTTTCACCGCCACGGATGTGTGTGAGTGCGCGTGCAGCGAGTTCGCAACTTCTACACCATCTGAGTGAGTTAAGTTAGGGCGGTGACTTCGCAACTTCCACACCATCTAGCGGTAGTAGTCACGTGAGTGGGTGAGTTCGCAACCTCCACGCTAGACAGTGGAGTGACAGGCTCTCAGAATCGAGTTTGCTACGAGAATTATTTGAGTCTAAATGCCGAAAGTGAAGCATACGAAGGCCAGTTGGAGTAAGGAAAAAAAAAAATTCATCGGAGTCTCGCAAGGTTTAACGTCCTGTTACATTTAAGCGGGTACCATTGACTTCTAAGACCGATGAATGTGAACTGGTTCCAGCCTGGTTCCTCGCGGTGCATGTGTATTCTCCCTGGTGATCCGGAGTGACTGGATCGATCATGAGCAAGCTAGTTCTGCCACCGATTTTGGTGGTGGTTACTCCTTGTTTCGAAGTTTGGGAACTCCAGTTGATGTCAATAGGAGCGTCCCCTTTGGAGATGAGGCACGTTACCTGTGCGGCAGCCCCGGCTTGAAAGGGTGTGTCTCCGAAAGTAAATGGAATTATCTGGGGGAGTTCTGGAATGAGAGGGGGCCCCCCGGTAATAGGTACAGGGTGTATAATGAAAATAAATGCAACACGTGCCTAACGCTTTTGGGTGGAAATAAAATAGTTACAAATTTGGAAGAAAATTTTTGGGGGGGAAACCTTCGTACCCATCACCACCAATTGAGATGTGAAATTGGCCACACCGGCCCTGTTCTTGGCTTGACACGTGTAATTTCCTGTGTTGGTAGGCTGGACCTCTTCGATGGTCAAGAAATTGATTCGACCCCCTATCCTGGACGTGACCACTCCCATGTCAGTGGTAACCTCGAGGCCATTGAACAACCAAGAGATATCAATAGGCGAATCTCCCTCTGTACATACGCACTGTACACTGGCTGTTTGACCCGTACGCATTGGCTCATCTCCAAAGGTGAATGGCACGATTTTTGGAACCACTGTGAGGAATGAAATAATAGTCCTCGTTACATTAAGTGCAATATTTACAGGACGAAATGTAGACATTTTCAGCTGCTGCAAATACTGGTCCAATAATAATTAACATACGAATATTTCAAACATTTACTAGTTTATCACTATCATATCGCCCTAATTTGGAATGTATTAGTTCGTATGTAGATGTTCCGCAATAGTCTCAATCGGAAATTTACCGAATTTGCCCACTGAAGGCATTTGGGTATGTGTGCTGGATTAGTTGTTATTTGAGTATGCAATTATTAGGGCCGAGGAAGTGTATGAAAAGTAAGTTGCATTATACTTTTATCATCTAGTAAGATTATACTGGAACCATGTCTAGGGCCTTGTAGCTATGGTACTGAATTTATTGTCAGGTAGGTTTCCTCTCCGATGTCAGCTTACCCACGGTAAATAGCCAGTGCAGGAGTATGATTAGTCATATTTTAAAATGCTCAAAAAGAATAAAATCGTAAGCAAATTAAGCATGAAGCATGGTCTTGTGAAGGGATGTTAAAAAAAGCTGTAGGAAATCAGCGCGGAGAAAATTATAAAGTTGGGGACAAGGAGGTGTAAGTAAGTGACCCTCCCTACCGTTGACCTTAAGGTCATCCTCGACTTGCACTTTTCCAGCTGCATTTTCGGCCACACAAGAATACCGACCCATGAACTCCGCAGTGACTCTGGCAATGCTCAAAACGATACTGTTCTCTCCAAAAGGCACCGCGGATAATCCCTGAATCCCTTGCACGTCGTTTCCATCTACTTTCCATCGGAGACTAACTGGAGCATCCCCTTCCAGAAGGGTACAAAGGATGGTAAGGGACTGACCAGCGCTGACAGGACCGGAGCCAAAGGTGAAGGGAGCTAATTTGGGCGGAACTGAAACGGGATTTGGGCCAACAAAGTTAGTTTACAGAGAAAAAAAAACATGCTAAATTTTCGCGGAAATGGGAACTACCGTCAACCCTTAGCTCGGCAGTGTAGGAGGCACTACCCCCAGGATTGGTGGCCACGCACGTGTAATTTCCAGCCTGACGAGAAGAGACAGACGCGATGGTCAATAAGGAACCAGCAGCCCCAAGAGGCATCATGGTAATGCCCGGCTCAGATGTGAGCTCCAGATCGTCAAATCTCCATATAACTTTGAGGGGAGAATCACCAGCAATCACGGAACAAGCGACGGTCATGGCGGATCCAGCGCTGAGGGCTTCGTCTCCGAATGAAAATGGCATCAACTTGGGAGGAACTGGGGTAAAAGCAGAGAGACATGGACGTCACATTTCCATGAGATCACCCTACGAATATCAGGTGGAAGCATCTGTCCAAGATGACTCATCACCAACGTGGATATAGTGCTACTTTCCCCCAGAGGGAGGCAGTAGCGTACAGAGAGGGAGGCGCGCCATCTGTTAGTTACCAAGTTGTGACTGGAACGGGTGGGGAAAGGCAAAAAAAAAAGGACAGTAAGTGAAGAACGAATAATTCATGCACCGTCAAAAGCCACCAATGGACATCACATATTGGAGGACAAGCGCATACCGTTGACTATCAGTTGAGCACTTGAATTGGAAACTCCTACCGCGTTCTTCACAGTGCATGTGTAATAACCGGTGTGTACAGAGTCCACCATTTCCACAGACAGCAAGCTCACCCTTGGCCCAACTTTTACGCTAGTGACGCCAGGAAGAATCGACGTCGGATTTTTTGACACTCCTACAGGCATCTTATCATTGCGAAATGACCAGGAGATATCCAGAGGCAGATCTCCCGCTGCCACTGTGCACTGCAGTGTCGCTAACACGCCAGAACTAAGTGGAAGCTCGCCAAAGGAAAAGGGTACTATTTGTGGGGTAACTGGAAGAGAGAAAAGGATTTGCCCAATCACACTGTGGAGCATCTCAGCAAAAAATTTGCATACAAAATTTTTGTAGCATGCAAGCTACAAATATGATGAGATGCTCCACAGTTGATGGTGAAGACACTACGAAGTGACTAATATCATGCCGCCGTGTATAACACATCCTACCGTTAACGTCTAAGTACGCAGAGTAATTAGCAGAAGCAGCCGCGTTTATAGCCAGACACGTGTAAGTTCCGCGATGGGACGGAGTGACAGACGCGATTGTCAGGATATTGATTCTGCTTCCGACCATTTGAGTGGCAATCCCAGGATCTCCGAAACCTGACACCTCTCCATGGAAGTTCCAGGTGACAGTCAGGGGCGTATCTCCTTTCGGAACTGAGCAAGTCAGCTGGGCCATTTCGCCAGCGTTCACTACGCCGTCAAACTCGAAAGGAGATATGTGAGGAGGAACTGGAATGAATATGGTGAACATATTGGACAAGGTTCGGGGACAACTTATAAACCTTTAAAGACCGGACAGACTAATTGGGGGGTACATAACTCGCAGGTAATCATACCATTGACCTCCAGGTACGCAGAATAATTAGCAGATCCCCCAGGGTTTTTGGCATGGCACGTGTAAAGACCTCGGTGATTGGATGTCACAGGCGAAATGGTCAGGAAATTGGCTCTGTTTCCAATCATTTGAGTGTCAATGGAAGGCTTTTTGTCATTGTTACGGATTTCGGGCTCGAAGCTCCATGAAATTGTGATGGGTAAGTCACCCTTTCCGACAGAGCAGGTTACTTGAACGGTTTCTCCAGCATTAAACGCGTCCTCGAATTCGAATGGTGTAATTTTTGGCGGAACTGCAAAGATAGTTTGGATGTGCTTTGGGATTAAATGGGTAAAGTACTACTATATAGGTCAGGAGTGCAGGTGGGTCAAACAAGTCGCACACTCACGATCATATAACATACCGTTAACCTCCAAATACGCAGAATAATTAGCAGACCCCGCATGGTTTTTGGCATGACATGTGTAAAGCCCTCGGTGATTGGATGTCACAGGAGAAATGGTCATGAAATTGGCCTTGTTTCCAATCATTTGGGTTTCGATATGAGGTTTTTCATTGCTACGAATTTCGGCTTCAAAGCTCCAGGACAGATTGATGGGAAGGTCTCCTTTTCCGACAGAGCAGGTTACTTGCACGTTATCTCCAGCATTAAACGCGTCCTCAAATTCAAAAGGTGTGATTCGTGGTGGAACTGCAAAGATAGGCTGCTAACAAAAGGAGAACCTGTCTAAGGGTTGGGGTCCGGGTATAATGGGTGATCAACTAATTAAGCGGTACTTATCAATAATTTTCACTAACATACCGTTAACCTCCAAATACGCAGAATAATTAGCAGAGCCCCCTAGGTTTTTGGCATGACAAGTGTAAAGTCCTCGGTGATTGGACGTGACAGGCGAAATGGTTAGGAAATTGGCCCTGGAGCCAAACATCTGTGTGTCGATAGCAGGCTTGGCATGGGTACGAACTTCAGGTTCAAAGCTCCACGAAACAGTGATGGGAAGGTCTCCTTTCGGAACTGTGCAAGCCACTTGTATTGTATCGCCTGCATTGGACGCAGCCTCGAATTCGAAAGGGGCTATGTGGGGAGGTACTGCAAAGAACGTAATATTGACGAGAACGATATGAGATAACAGCCACAGACATACCACATCTGAGGTCCTCAGTTCGATTCCTGGATCGGGTCTAGAATTTGGGAAATAGTTCTCTCAGTGTACCAGTAGGTTTTCTCGCTATTATCCTAGTGCTGGATATTAATTCCGTCATACTGCTAGCGACATTTTCTGATGCGGCAGACGTGCAAATTGAAGTGCGAGCCGTGCGAGTAAGAAATGGTAGCCCTTGGGTGACGTCACTGGCTGGGGACAAGCCTTTTTCTCCATTGGCCTCCAGCCAGTGACGTCACTCAAGGCCTACCTCCTCTTACTCGCAAGGCTCACACATTCGATTTGCACTTCTGTCGCAAGCAGTATGACGCGATTAATGTCCAACACTGTACCAATTATTTTGACAAAATTGATCCCTCATGGTGCGCTAATTATTTCCTAAGTATTTAAAAAAATACAATCCAACAGTGGGCGTCAATTTTGAGCACTAAAATGAAATTCCATGTCCCTGAGGAGGGTTGGAAATGGGTAGGTCATAAGGGAAAACTGGATGCACTTTGAATACACTACAGAACCAGGCAAAGCCTGCCGTAATAATTTAACGACGGGTGCTAATCATACCGTTTACTTCCAAATAGGCAGAGTAATTAGCGGAACCGGCCAGGTTTTTGGCATTGCAAATGTACAGTCCTCGGTGGTTGGAGGTGACAGGCGAAATGATGAGGAAATTAGCCCTGCTTCCTATCGTCTGAGTCTCGATGGGAGGATCACTATTGGTGCGTATTTCTGCCTCGAATGTCCATGACACCTTGATTGGTAGGTCTCCCTTAGGAATAGTGCAAGCCACTTGTACTGTATCGCCTGCATTAGAAGCCGCCTCGAATTCGAAAGGCGCTATGTGAGGAGGTACTGAAAAGATTCATGTAACGATCGTTGATAATTTCGAACTTAAGTGCGCTGCATGGCTTCAACGGCTTACCGGTAGATGTCGACTGACAAGGCAGAGACATCTACCGTCATATCCAGGCTCGATTCATCAATAACACGATTTGAGCAATTTGGCCATCACTAGTGACGTCTGATTGGGATTGGGTCAAAGTAAAAGGGTGGGGCACACGGTAATTAGGGAAGAAAATGAGAGGTGATTAGTGCGTCTACTGTTATGACATCAAACTTTTTGGGCTGACAGGCGGTATATACCATTAACTTCCAAATAGGCCGAGTAATTTGCGGATCCCCCATAGTTTTTGGCATGGCATGTGTACAGTCCACGGTGATTGGGGGTCACAGGCGAAATGGTCAGGAAGTTGGCCCTGGCGCCAAACATCTGGGTGTCAATAGGTGGGTTGCTGTTGGTACGGATTTCGGCCTCGAAGCTCCACGAAACTGTGATGGGGAGGTCTCCTTTCGGCACGGAGCATGTTACTTGCACGGTATCGCCTGCGTTAGACGCCTCTTCGAACTCGAATGGGGTTATACGAGGAGGAACTGCAAATATGGGTCATATTGGCAAGGGTCATGATCTTGTAAGGAAATGTGTCCGGGATATGTTCGGGGGAACTGTGCCAAGAAACTACTACAAGTTAAATCACCAAAAGTTGATGGCTAATCATACCGTTAACCTCCAAATATGCAGAGTAATTAGCATGCCCCCCGAAGTTCTTGGCATGACACGTGTAGATACCCCGATGACTTGGGGTCACTGGTGAAATTGTCAGAAAATTGGCTCTGCCTCCGATCGCTTGTGTCTCGATTGGAGGTTGAGCATTGCTACGAACTTCGGCCTCAAAGGTCCACGACACGGTGATTGGAAGGTCTCCTTTTGGTACCGAGCATGTTACTTGTACTGTATCGCCTGCGTTGGATGGACCTTCGAATTCGAAAGGGGTAATACGAGGAGGAACTGCAAAGAGAGTGTGGTTCCCACTGATTTGTGTCCAAATTATTATTTTTTAAGTTGCGATTACCCTTGGAATGTACTGTTTATGTCGGTATGTCGGCATTAAAGGCTGCGTGTATGCGCAAACATGAGATACGCCTGAAATGTTGACTTCACGTTGCACAGAGCTGCAGGTTTGCCTTACAACCAGGATAAAAATTTTTGCGTAAGATTCGTTCAGTGAAGTCAATAATTAAACTCCTACATCTATAAAGCTCACATAGTAGTGCTAGACTATAGACATTAAATAATAAGTTCTGCTTTTAGCCTACTTGAAGGAATGTACTTAACTCAAGTCCCTTTGGTTACTGTCCCTTTCTTGGACACACTAACCCGGAGTCCCCAGAGAGAGGGGCGGGTATACACTCTTGTGTGACTAGCGGACTAGGTCAACCCCTCCTCTCGGATGCTGCCTAATTTATGAGCCATCGTGAATTCAGCAGGGGTACGTCATTGCACACAGCGGCGCACAATTCACGTGCTTGCGTTACATGATAAAAGAACGGTGCTCTGTGTGGGACTGGGATTTGGCTGCTACTATATATGTGCTAATTTCACCAGTTGTATAGTTAGGATCTAAGCTGTACTTTGTCTGGATATAGTCATTGTGGTCAGTATATGGCATGTTCCGATATTATTTGGAAATGGCAAATCAATTACGATTCTGCACGTAATGCATGCGATATAGTCAGTCCATATCGACAGGACACGGTGATCTTTGGTCAGTAATCTTATGGAGGAGGGGTCATACATTAATAATGCACATACACTTTCTCCTGATCATGATAAATTGATGGCAGCTTGAAGACGAGTTATGCCAATAGTGGTAAGGCTGGACGACCTATTTTTAGCATAAATAAATATCAAATCAAATTCCTTAGCACGCAGCCTTCGAAACGCGACTAGGACATAAAATACCGCTAATAAAACTGCAAAAATCCATCATTTGAATACTTGTATGCACCGCACGAGGTACACATTCCACAGGGCTCTCAGGTAAAACTTAAAATGAATACAGGCTGAAAAATCGAGACTAGACACCATGTACTATAAGGTCTGCGATAATGTAACACCCACCCTGTGTGTGTAGAAAGACCTGAATAGGCGTGATCGACCGCTTGAATGTTGAGGACTCTAACTCAGAGGCAGCATCTGAATTATAGCCACGCCATTTGTTCTCTCCGTAATTGGCTCTCCTTGCAAGCTTCCAGGAGATAAGTCCTTTAGCTGTCATGCATGCTCCTCTGGCTCGACTGTTTTCCAAAGGAAATGGGAGGACGATCTATATGGAAACTTCTGTGTGGTGCACATGGTTTATTATGGATATATACCAGCAGGGGGAGGGCTATGGAGGTTTACGCTACAGTCCTCGCAGAATTTGATGGCGAATCAGAGGGGCTGTTGGTTGAAAGTCTCTCGTAATCCCAATCCAATTCGGCTTGAATTTGGAGGATCCACCCTATTCAGCATGGATTTGACGTGATTGTCCATTCCATAAAGCCTAGCGAATTAGTGATGGAGGAAAATTAGAGTAGCTGCTAAAATATCACCGTGTAATTTGGGTTGCATCATGCAAGGATGAAAAGTACCCAATTAGCTGATGTCCCAGTTTAAATTTTTTTTACCTCGCTACAACTCATATAGACCAGATCATTCATAATGTGCACTTTTCCTCATCACTATACTGTGCGAATTTATCGCAAATTTTGGCCTGCAGTCGCCCCAAATTATGCCAAAACACCCTGCGCAGACTGTATATAGAAAAGCATGCGTCACATCAACGCTATCAACATTGGTTTGGCGGCTACATCCCTATATACATTTTGACCACTATCCTCTCATACCGTTGACCTCCAAATAAGATGTGTAAGTGGCTGATGAGACAGCGTTTCTGGCCTGACACGTGTACGTTCCCCTGTGACTTGGGGTTACAGAAGAAATGGTCAACACGTTGGCCCTCCGACCCACCATGTTGGTGGATATCCCCGGATCTCCGGATCCGGGCACATCCCCTTGAAAGTTCCACGATATGGTCAGGGGCATGTCGCCCTTAGGAACCGAGCAGATGACCTGGGCCATGTCTTCTGCATTGGAAGGACCCTCAAACTCGAAAGGGATGATGCGAGGAGGCACTGGAAATGAACAGCGGACAACTTTTTTTCTTTTTGTCACCTAATATTCCTACAACCCGTCACATTCTCATGTAGTCCAGGGGGGCCATAAACTCTTGCAATCTCAGACAGCAAAAGAGGAAAGTCAACACTTACCGACAGATGAATTCTCACTGATCCTCTCACTTTCACTCACAAGATCCTTTTGCACAGCACTTCACTGCAAAACACTTCATTCACTCACGAAAATCCTTGCACCAGACACATCCTCGTCACTATATGGTAATCCCATCTTCTGCATATATCCAACTACCAAATGCGAAACTGTGGAACAAGCGACACTTCCTCCCGAGTACGACACGATTGGATAAAATCTGGATTCACATGGGCGTTCGCTACAGTTGCACCAACCGCAAAGGCAACGACGCCCGTGTGAACCCATGGGTTTGGACCAGTTGGGTGGTTGTGAGAAAAAATGGTTAAGGTGACCTGTTGACAAAATTACAGTACCGTGGACCACCAATTCGGCAGTGTAGTTGCTAGCCCCTGCTGGATTTCTAGCCAAGCATGTGTAGTTCCCTGCATGTGCAGCACTGAGCAGGTCGAAATTCAAAATGGTAGATCTCTGCCCTACTTTTATGACAGATACAGCTTCCCGGTGAGCCATCACTTGTTGGCCTTCCATCAACCAGAGAATATCAAGGGGCAAATCTCCCTCGGGTACATAGCACAACACTTGTGTGGGCTTTCCTGTCGTCATGTTACTCTCAAATGCGAAAGGTATCACCTTGGGCAAAACTGTAACGGAATTAAAAAGCGATCGTATGTTTTTAAAGGGGTTTGGATTCGGTTGAGGTCAAAGGTCAGGGAGGGACGCAACTCCTGTAATTTCTCGTAATACCGTGAACTATTAGTTCGGCTGTGAAATTGTCGGCTCCTGCTGAATTTCTGGCCAGACACGTGTAGTTGCCAGTGTGGGCAGCGTTAAGTGTGTCAATGCTCAAGATGCTCGACCTTTGACCCACTGTGGTCACCGTGACTTCCTGACGATACACCCTAACCTGCTGTCCCTCCACCAGCCACAGAATGTCGATTGGAAGGTCGCCTCCAGCAACATAACACATGACTTGCGTGTGCATCCCAGATGTTAGGCCAGGTTCAAAGTCAAAGGGTGCTACTTTGGGTAAAACTGGAAAAATAGGGAGTAATATTTTTTATAATTATAACTTATTCATACCGTGAATAATTAATTCCGCTGTGACGTTAGATGACCCTCCTGAATTTCGAGCAAGGCAAGTGTAGTTTCCGGAATGGGCTGCGCTCAAACTATCAAAACTGATGATGCTAGATCTCTGTCCAACCTTCATGACAGTTATTCCTTCACGATGAGCCATGACCTGCTGACCTTCAACCAGCCAGAGGATATCTAATGGCAGGTCACCTTCAGCCACATAGCACATTACTTGGGTCGGTTTTCCGGACAACAAATTGGCATCGAAGGTGAAAGGATTGACCAAGGGTAAAACTGGAAGGAATAGCAGCAGCTTTTCAATGTTTTAAAACACGTGGGAAAATCAGTAGGCTTTACGCGTCACTGCCTATTCCTGCCAAATTCATGTAATTATTGTTTGAAATTACTGGAACTGTGTGGAGAAACCTGTGGTGTTAAACATTCAATTTTCTGAATGTGTCATACCCTGTACTATCAGTTGAGACGTGTAATTCCCTGCCCCTGCAGCATTTCGAGCCAAGCACGTGTAGTTTCCAGCATGAGCAGCAGAGAGACTCTCAATGTTCAAGATGCTGGATCTTTGACCGACTTTGATTACTGTCACGCCTTCACGATGGGCCTGAACTTGTTCGCCTTCCACCAACCACAGAATTTCCATTGGAAGTTCCCCTTCAGGTACGAAGCAAGCCACTTGGGCTGGCTTTCCAGCCAGGATGTCATGCTCGAAACTGAACGGGTTGACTTTTGGAAGTACTAAAAAAATGGCAAAATTGGAGTGTGTATATAGGGTACAGAGTGGGATATGCGGGAAAAAAAAGGTTAGAACATAATAGTTTTTTCTGAAGGGTCTGACCCTGAACAACTAATTCAGCAGTGTAGTTGCTGCTTCCAGCCCCGTTTCTTGCAAGACACGTGTAGTTTCCAGCATGGGCAGCACTCAGAGTCTCAATGACTAATAAGCTTATTCTCTGTCCCATTTTGTTGACCAATATTCCTTCTCTGTGGGCTTTGACTTGCTCGCCTTCCATCAGCCAGGTAATGTCCATTGGCAGGTCACCCTCAGACACAAAGCAAGTGGCCTGAGCAGGTTTGCCTGCTTGCATGTCGTTATCAAACGCGAAAGGAGCAACTTTTGGAAGTTCTGCAACGACATTTTGCTACACTGATGAATTAATGCAAATATTGTGGAGGGGTCTGGAGAATTCTTGCAGATTACACTTTAGCTATAAAAAATGCCTAAGTTACAATACCCTGAACTATTAGCTCGGCTGTGAAATTAGCGGATCCGCCTGGATTACGGGCCAAACATGTGTAATTTCCAGCATGTGCAGCCTGCAAATTCTCAATCAGCAGCATACTGACTCTCTGGCCCATTTTAGTGACTGTAATTCCTTCTCGATGAGCCACCACCTGTTGTCCCTCGACCAACCAGGTAATGTCCAAAGGCAAGTCTCCTTCTGAGACGAAGCAGGTGACTTGTGTTGGTTTACCGGCTAACACGTCGTTCTCAAAGCTGAATGGACTTACTTTAGGCAGCACTGGAATGAACATATCCCGTATTTTGTTAAGCTACAATGTTTTTTCTTCGAAAAAAAAGGCGCTACCTGGAAGTTTGGAGAAACTAGGTTCGTTTTTTGGGAGTAGCTCGTGACTATTTAATCACATTCATCCTACCCTGAACCACCAGTTCAGCAGTGTAGTTATTAGCACCAGCAGCATTACGAGCCAAGCATGTGTAATTTCCAGCATGAGCTGCTTGCAAATCCTCGATCACAAGCATGCTAATTCTATTGCCCAATTTTGTGACGGTGACGCTCTGCCGATGCGCCATGACCTGTTGGCCCTCCACTAACCAAGTGATGTCCATTGGAAGGTCACCGTGAGGAACGAAGCAAGTGACCTGAGCAGGTGATCCGGACATCATGTTCTCGTCGAAACTAAACGGAGCTACTTGCGGGAACACTATACGGGAAGAAATATTTTGGGGGTGTAACACGGTAATAGGCGAGGTCAGGTCCAGTTGGGGTTAGTGGCAGAAGTGATAAGGAATATCCTATAGCCAGAGTACTGATTAATGACTACCATGGACAATCAACTCTGTGGTGTAGTTGCTTGCGCCAACAGCATTCCTTGCAAGACAAGTGTAGTTTCCACTATGAGCTGCTTTCAAGCCCTCGATATTGAGGATAGTTGACCTCTGCCCGACTTTTATGACGCTGATGCCCTCCCTGTGGGCCATAACCTGCTGACCCTCCATCAACCACAGGATGTCCAGAGGGAAGTCACCCTTAGGCACGAAACATGTAACTTGTGCTGGAGAACCTTCCAGCAGTTCTTCTTCAAACGCGAATGGCAATACCTGCGGCAAGACTGAAGAATCGCGTTTTAAGTAAACTTTATAGCTATGCTTATGTACAATCCGGCCTGCTCTTAAAAGTCCATGAGGGGTTTGAAGTCTCACTTTACGAGTACAGTACCGTGCACAATTAATTCGGCGGTGTAATTGCTGGACCCTCCTGAGTTCCTGGCCAGACACGTATAATTTCCGGAGTGGGCTGCATTGATATTGTCAATGTTCAGGATGCTGGATCTGAGACCGACTTTGATGACGGTTATTCCTTCGCGATGAGCCTTCACTTGCTGGCCCTCCACTAACCAAGTGATGTCCATGGGAAGTTCACCCTCAGGGACGAAGCAAGTCACTTGAGCTGGCTTTCCGGCCAAGATGTCGCGCTCGAATATGAACGGGTTGACTTTTGGCAGCTCTACAAAGAGGCGTATCGCGTGAGTATGACTTTGTATTGAATTGAGTTGACGCGTGTGGCAAAAACATCAGCCAGATTGTATCGTGATGCATGTAACTGAAAGCCCAAGAGAAGCCTGGAGAATGTGGACTGTTTACACCGACTAATTTTGGAAGGAAGGTTTTAAGGGACACGGTTAAAAATAAGAATCGGTTGAGATATACCCTGCACAACTAGCTCAGCTGTAAAATTCGACGCTCCACCAGGATTTCGGGCCAAACAAGTATAGTTTCCAGCATGAGCAGCTTGTAAGCTGTCGATCATAAGGAAGCTGGCTCTCTGGCCCATCTTGGTGACTGTAATCCCCTCGCGATGGGCCATCACCTGCTGACCTTCGACCAACCAGGTGATGTCCAAGGGCAAGTCTCCCTCAGGTGCAAAGCAAGTTACTTGCGTCGGTTTACCAGAAAGGACATCATTCTCAAAGCTGAATGGATTAACTCTAGGAAGAACTGTAATTAAATTGTATACGGTTTCTCAGTGAAGTTTGGAGAAACTGGGGGTCTGCCTACTGGATAAACTAACTGATGTACCCTGAACCACTAGTTCCGCAGTGTAGTTATTAGCTCCCGCAGCATTTCGAGCCAAACATGTGTAGTTCCCTGCATGAGCTGCCTGCAGGTTCTCTATCAGAAGCATACTGACTCGCTGGCCCATTTTGGTGACAGTGACGCTCTGCCGATGAGCCATCACTTGCTGGCCTTCCACTAACCAAGTGATATCCATAGGGAGGTCCCCTTGTGGCACGAAGCAAGTCACCTGCGCAGGCTCTCCCGACATCATATTTTCGTCAAAATTAAATGGAGCTACTTGCGGAAAAACTGCAGGAACGAAATGGCCATAAGTGCTTGTGTCGTACAACCGGATGCCTATACACGGTCCAGAGGAGCTTGGATTGCTACAGGATTGTATCGGGATTAATTGTTGCGTTGTTGTTTTTTCGTTATCTACCCTGAACGATCAACTCTGCAGTGTAATTGCTGGCTCCCACAGGGTTCCTTGCAAGACATGTGTAGTTTCCGGTGTGAGCTGCCTTCAGGGCGTCGAAGTTAAGTATGCTCGATCTTTGCCCAACTTTAAGGACACTGATGCCTTCGCGATGTGCCATGACCTGCTGGCCCTCCATCAGCCATAGGATATCGAGAGGGAAGTCTCCTTTCGCCACAAAGCAATTCGCTTGAGCTGGAGCACCCTCCTGTAGTTCTTCGTCAAACGAAAATGGCGACACCTGGGGTAAGACTGAAATTTTTGCGAATTTAATCTACGTTCTCTATCATGGGCATTGGCGAATCCCCATGTTTATTAGCTAGATTCTCATAAGATACCCAATACGCATCAATGCTGCGCAGCTAGATTTGGAAATAAGGAAAGTAATTCCAATACTAGCTGCGCAACCATACTGCGCAGCTAGTCCGTATTTCCAAGTCTAGCTGCGCAGCATGGATGCGCACTGGGTTTATATTATCAGAATCGAGCTAATATGAGCCTGATACTCGTACAAATGACATTCGAAAGTCCAAGAGGGGGGCAAGGATGTGAGATGAAACGAGGCTGATGGACCCTACTTTTGTTTTACCGTGAACTATCAATTCTGCAGTGTAATTGCTCGATCCTCCTGGATTTCTGGCCAGACACGTGTAATTCCCAGCGTGGGCCGCTTTTAGGTTGTCAATGTTGAGGATGCTGGATCTCTGCCCCAGTTTTGTCACGGACAACCCCTCCCGATGGGCCATGACCTGCTGGCCTTCCACCAGCCAGGTCACATCCAAGGGCATGTCACCCTTGGGCACGAAACATTGCACTTGAACCGGGGAGCCTGGCAGCAGTTCCTCCTCGAAGGCAAATGGCAACACCTGAGGCAGCACTGCAAAGCGTGTCTTTTGAGAGGAGGAGAACTAGTCCAAGGATTTGTTTTTGCAAAAAAGGGTTTTTATACTGGTTTGACTTTTTCTATGGACCCTGTACCGTGCACCACAAGTTCTGCAGTCCTATTATCTGATCCCCCTGCGTTTCGAGCCAGACACGTGTAGTTTCCGGCATGTGCGGCGTTCAGAATGTCGATGCTAAGGATGCTCGACCTCTGACCCAGCTTAGTGACTGTGATGCCCTGGCGGTGGGCTATGACCTGCTGACCCTCTACCAACCAGGTTATGTCCATGGGCAGGTCGCCCTTGGGCACAAAGCATGTCACTTGAGCGGGTGCTCCGGACATCATGTCTTCGTCGAAAGAAAACGGTGCCACTTGTGGCAATACTAGAACAGGGCATGTCACTCGCCTTTGGGGTCTTACAAGCTATCGGTTGCTGAAAGTAACCTGTGTTAGCGAGCGAGCAAGAAGCACATGAATTTACATAATTATGTGACACATGCTGTGCGCACATACTTGCATTTATATGCACTTTTTAAATTAAATTATGCAGTGCTTCTTGCTGCTCATACATTTCTTACACAAACATTAGAGCACTCAATCTAACTTTTTAGCTACTGAGCACAAGTTACTTTTCACTTATGTACTGTACACTATCAGTAAAAAATTCGTTTCGGATATACCTATCCTGTCTCTCTTTGCAACCATCGTCACTTTTTTCTTATTCTTTTCTTTAGATGAATGGTTACATAAATCAGAGTCCGACATACGGTACAGTGCAGGATATTAATTACATACGAATTGCAAAATTACGTCGAGTGTGGGTCGTTTACAAGGGTCCGCATATGTGTCTTCAGATCTCGTACAGTACATTACATACGTGTAGATTGAGTGCTCTAAAGTATGTAAGTACATAATCGCTTTTCAAAATGTCATTAGGTTAACTTTCCTCACCGGTTTTTCAGAATATAGCGCAAGTAATGTTCTGCTTTATTTATTATTCATCCATGAACGAGTTTTGAAAAATGCAGAAATTATGATTACACCAATTAGGCCTTGTTGTATATGCACTTTTTGGGGGGTCTAAAATCATTGTTTTGAACTATAATGAAATGTTCGTTACAAAAACTTGTCACTCTTTAATACTGTTCTGAAAGTTCAATTATGAAAGGAATTTGCCACATTCTTAAATTACTCTTTTAATTACAGAACATGCTACTGGTGCAGTTAAAGGAGCTTCGCTAACCGTGGTAAGTCTACCTACAGTTATTTTATTACATCCGTAATTAAACTAGCAAAACCTATTGTTGCAATCATAATTTTAAGTAACTCCGGTGAGACAAGTTTCGTTGCAGTTTCCGATACCAAACACGATTTTGTACTCACCCATGACTTGAACTTCAAGATTTCCACGCGACGCGTATCCTTGAGCGTTTCCAGCAACGCACGTGTACGTCCCTTGATCCGAGTTCCGTTGCACATTCTCAATGATCAGAGTACCGTTAGGAAACACCTTCTGTCGTCGGTTGATCGGCAGCACGCGTCCCTCTGTCAGACGTTAGAAAGTATATTTTACCGCCTGCAGAAACATGCTTATCGAATTGTCGCGTGTGTGTATATGAGAAAAATAGAGCTTACCTCTCTCCCAGTTGATCGTTTCAATCGGATATCCGGCAACGGGGCATGTGACGGTCAGGGTGTCGCCTGCGACAACGGCCATTTTGTCCATAGCTCGAATGAAGGGCAGGCCATACACGTTCAGACGAGCGGCGTGTTGGGTGGATCCTACTTTCGAAGCAGCGGTGCATGTGTACAGACCTCCGTCGTTGGTATGCACTGATGAGATGTTCAGGTGGGACACAACCTCGCCATTGACTGTCACATACTGCCCAACCTGGAGTCTACGCGAAGAAGCAATACAAATGACGTACCGACAAAGTGATGTATATACTGTTGCATCAGAGCAATCAAAGCTGATGGCTTTTAGATAGGCTAGTCGCGATGCCTTCAATTTGAAGATTGGAGGACGACACTTGCCTGTCATTGTTGCCAAGCTTCTTCCCATCCAGTTCCCATGTAATCTCAGGAGTCGGGTTACCAGTGGCCGTACACTTCAGGAACAGGGATGGTCCAGGCTGCAGAGTCTTCTCCCGGAAAGTGTAGGTGAACTGCGGTGGTTCGACTACCAAGGACCGAATAATTATAAACCACTGATAGGCAAAGTTACACGGTCACGAGTAAGCCTGATTACTCGTGACTCCTAACCCACTGACACTTACATCGGCCTCCAAGTTTGAGTTCAGCAGTTGCCTGAGCGCTTTCTTGCTCGTTACGCACAAAGCATTGGTACATCCCTCGGTCTTCCTTTCGAACCGTGTCGATTCTCAAGGTGGGCTCGTTGTGAGCAAGGGGTTTCCCATCCTTGATCCAGCTCACAGACAGGATTGGATTACCCTGTGTCTTGCAGGTGAAGGTCGTGGTGCGTCCGAAGTCTACAGTTTGAGTCGGTGGCTCGATTGCAGCAGCAAGAGGAGCTGTTGATATGTTTTGGGATTGGCGGACATGACACTTTAGGGCCAAAAAAAATTTTGCTCACCTGTGACTGTGAGGACTGTCTCGACGCTCTCACCGCCGACGGAGTTGTTGACGACGCAGAGGTACTTTCCGGAGTCTTCAACCTTGGCTTCCCGGATGATCAGGGTTCCAGACACCTGTCGGACTCGGTCGTTCAGCTCTACGGGCTTCTTACGGGTTGTTCCGTCGATGAACTTGTACCATCTGTGGAAGATAAAAATCGGGGGGAGGGAGAGGGGAAGTCAGGGGCCCAGGATTGAAAGGAAGGGCAGCAGCAGCCAAGCTACACCATCCTTCCGGTACACAAAATCAATTACCGATACAAAGGCAAAGGGTATCCCTGAACCGGACAGAGACCAACCAATGCGTCTCCGACTAAACCGTTCTTCAGTTCTATCGTTTTGCTTGTAACTCGAGGTCGCACTGCCCCATTTGGCTCTAATATGGATGGGGGGATGAATAAGTGAAAGGGGGGGGAGATATTATTCAACATATCTTCCGGGGATTGCAACTTATTGAGTTTAAGGATGTTGCACTGTGCGGCAATTGACCTTTATGAAGTGTGTCGAGGGCTGGATCGTATTATGATGGGGACGGAAATTTGCAATTGAAATGGCGCGGATACTTTGATTTGTTGACACCCTGTCGTGTGAGGATGGGTCGGGTGTATAATCAGCATGACTTTACAGCAGGGTTCAACAACACATGAACCCAAAAGTGTCGAAACATTTTCACCCAGAAAAGGCCAAGTTCGGGCAATGAACAACCTCAATGAATTACTTCAGTGGCCTATGAAGATTACAAGCCAGACCATCCGGTACTCTCGACCGCACCTGATCCACCATAATTCCACGTTATCCATTTTATGGCCATATAAAAGGTGCGGAAAGTTATACGGGGGGGCTGCACTAAAGGTAAAATGCCCTACTGGAGAATTCAGTTTTGTCACCTGCTGCTGGGGACTGGGTGGGCTTGGGCAGCGCAGGTCAAGGTGGCGGCCACGTCTGACCTCAGAGTGACCTCGGACAGTCGACTGCCGGACACCTGAGGTGGTAGTCGACCGACTGGCTCTGTGAAACGAGGTATTTGCCAGATGGACCTGGGTTCGAGCCCCTGCCGTTTTGTTTTTTACTAAATAATCCCTGCCGCGCCTGATCGGATTTTTTTTTTGCGAATTCGGGCCGGTTGTATGAACGCAAATTTATATTAAAAATATCGGATTATGCCAAATTGTGCATAATATGATTTTTCCCCCCACAATTTGATTTCGTACAAGCGGCACTTGAGAAGGAAGGTTTGGGATGCAAGAAACTGGCGCTTTCAACAATGGGTACAAATATGTTATTTGACATTATTATTGCAAAAAAAATATTGTGTTCACCTTAATTTTAACGGGAATTGTGCCTAATGATTTTAAATTTAAAGAACCAGTTTTGTCCTACTGATTCGGGTGTTGGTAATATCCGACTGCCACTCACAATTGTGTAATTTTTTCCCATCAGAGGAGGCTCTAAGAAAGTTAGATAATCGTTGATTAATATTACCAATTTCCGGGTTGCCAATTGTTCATTAAACTGTAATTATTAATATTGAATTATAATATCCACATTGAGTAGTAGTACTGATAAATAGCAGCAACAGACATTGTAAAATACTTTGAGTAGTTTTCGGCTAAATTAGATGATTCTCCATAAAAGCGGCCTGTTAAATTATTGTGTGGATTTGCAAAATTCCAAATATCTCTCAACTGACTTTGAAAAATTCGTTCACATTTTTGGTTTACAGAATTTTCCCCCACCATCAAAACATTTTGAGACACTGTAGAGGTGTTTCCCGAAAAACATCAATGTGCAAGCAAATAGGAGGCAAGAACATAACATTTTCTTGCCCGATGCAGCGTCAAAAACTTTGTACCCACCGTTTTATGGCGCGCAGTTTTTTTAAAAAAATTGAAGCATACACACCCATGCATAGACATATAAAACGAAATAGATTGGGATGCAAGAAAAAGCAGACAAGAGAGTAAAAATCTGAACAAGCAAGGTAGACTCTATGGGCTCTAAAGCAGCTATATCAAAGGGGAATATATTGATCCAACCAACACATTGACGAGATCCCAGGACTTACCCAGCTAGGTCAGACCAGCACAGACCCTAGTAGGTCAGGAGGGTGACCCCAGATGACCAGGCGACCCCAGAGGGGGGCTCTGGAAAGGCAAAGAAAAAGACCACGCTAAAGGTCACGTTTTCGCTTGCACCGGGCCAGGGTGCCCTCGCTATCAAAAAAAAAAATGATATTTATTTTTTTGAAAAATCTCCCACCGGCCACACAGAAAAAGTGCAACGTCCAAAATAATATTAAAGGAACCGATCCTATTATATCTACAAAAATTTGTTTTCTTCGGAATTTTGGCTCATCAGCTAGCCTCACATAAGCTGTGACAAGTCCTGGGTTGCTGTCATCTGTTGCATGCTATTTTATATATTTTCGCGGTTTTTTTTGACGGGGATCTAAGTAGTACCAAATTTGAAAATGTTAACACCGCCATTTATTTTTTTGCAAAAAAGAGTCTAGTGCTCTATGCTTTAAAAAGTCGGGTGAAAAATAGAGGTGAACCCCCGCACACCATGCTGAGTGGACAAGTGGTCAGCGCGAGGGCAGGAAGGCCATGAAGTACAGTCTAAAAAATGTGGTAATTAAAAATAATACTACAACATCACAGGGCTCGCTGCTTGCCCCCTTTTGTTTACACACATGTGTACTTACCCGTTTCACACAACAATATTGAACAATGGAACTTGGGATTTTTCCATGACTCAATAATTCAAATAATCGCGATTCATTTACCTGTATTGCGGGACAGGAAAGCCTTGTGCTCCGCAACTGAGGTCAAAAGCCTGACCTTCCCTTATCTTTCGAAACAGCTTAGCTTCTCCCAGGTAGCGAGGTGACACGCGTCCTTCAGGTTCTGAGGACCAGGAAGTGGGAGGCTCAGGTTCTAATTCAACCCTCATTGTCACCTATAGCTTCCTTACACTTGAATATTCGTCGGCCATATACAACTAAGGCTTTCATTTCTGAATATGAGTTCAAATGAAGCCATCAGGTAAGGTTCTCACCTTGTCATTGGTTTAGGAGAAGCCTGGACTTCACACAGAAGCGCGAATGGACTTCCAGACCTCACGATTTGCTTATTAAGGCCGTCTCCTGATGCCTTGGGAGCCGTTTTGCCCACAGGTTCTAAAAACCAAATAGGTCCGGATTTGTTTTTTAAAAAAAGAAAAAAAAGAGTGCGTTGGTGCCAGGGTTTTAAGGTGGGAAGAACCTGCTGTTCCAACCTATGTCGCGGTAGACTTTTAGGGGTCCCGAGAGAGACCAAGAGGAGATGCGGGACTTGACTGTGCTCAAAGGCGGAGAAGGGGAAAAAAGAAATAGTCTCTTACCTGGTGCTTGGAAGTGGATGAGCCTGAACCTCGCATAAAAGAGCCATGGAGGATCCCACCCTTCCCTTCTCACGTTGCCAACCGTCCCCGGACACTTTGGGCGCCGTTTTGCCAATTGGCTCTGAGAGGAAAAAAAACCGTTGCAAAGCCTCGCCTGATTCGTTATGTTTCGGGGAATCGTTTTTATCACGATCCAACTAATGGAATCTGTATAGGGTGCTTAATATTCGTGTCGACCTACATGCTGCCTGGAATGTCCTATCTCGCCCAATGTCCTCACCTTATTTGAGGGGTAGGAAAACCTTGCGCGGGACACAGAATCGTAATAGGTTGACCAGCTGGCTGGGAGTTGCCCTCAAATCGCTCCTTGGTAACACGAGGTCGCAAGTTGCCTGTAGGCTCTGATGGAATGGATGATGTCCAAGGAAAGGAGAAAAGAAAACAAAAAAAGTAGTAATCCCCTGCCCTCACCTGAATATGGGTACAGGAAATCCCGTGACCTCACAGGTCATGGCGGTGGTGGACCCTTGGAATACCCTTTGAAGCAAACTGCCCGATATCTCCCTCCCAGCCTTCTTCGGAGGCACGCTGCTTGACGGCTCTGTGGTGCCCAAATTATACGCAGAAAAAAAACCAATTAAGGGCCAGTTGCATCAACACAAATTTAAAGAACAAAGGTGGAATTTTTGTCCCACAGCTAGTTATGCTGCTAACTTAGCAGTACCCATGTTAGGATGGTTACTGCTATACGTTAGCAGTAACTAGCAATGGGACGAAAATTCCACCCCAAATCTGTAAAATGTGTATCGTTATATGCAGTGTGTTCCAATTGAAATTGAGCGATTTTTGTGAAAGCTAATATTTGCGATAATATCTCAAGTAGATGCTGAAAATAAGCAGCTTAGTTCAACAATAGGAACACACTGTAATATTAGCAATATTTAATCAACTTTTAAGTTGGGTCGATGCAACCTTCCCTACAGCCTGGTTACCAAAATTTTAAGAAGATGTCGGATTTTTATATTGTTATTGCCTAATCATAATATTGGAGATATTTCATTGCGTTTGTGAAACTGGGCCTAGGTCGCGCTCGAGATACGGTAACCCCTGCCGGTTTGATCTAATTTTCGGAGACTCACCTGTTGATTCAGCTCTAGGGTATAATGACCACGAGGCTTACCTGAAGATTGGGACTGGAAAACCCGTGACGTCGCAAGGCATGGCTGCGGATTGACCCAGGGTCACTATACGGAGCAGACTGCCCTGGATCTGCTGACCCGCTTTGCGTGGAACCACACTACTCGTCGGTTCTAATGGGGATCAGGAAATAAGTGGGGGAAATAGGGCTCGTTTCGTTGCACTGCACCAGTTTTATGACACCAAATTAGGGTCAAATCTCGGATTATATATATTAATCTGCGGTTTGCGATTCGACCCGCCTTAATCTCTCAGGGAGACAAATCTCACCTGAAGAGCGGAAGAGGATAAGCCTGAGCCTGACAGGATAGTGTGGTGGAATCCCCTACAGAAGTCTCCACCAATATTCCCGCCACCATTTTAACACCAATCAGCCTGGGAGGAACCTTCCCATGCGGTTCTGCAAGTGATAAATGTCAACCCAACGATGCGAGGAAGTTGCCCCAAGTTATCACAAGGAGGTGTGGGTATGTGAGCAGGCCTACTTACTTGAAATGAACATTGGCAACCCAGCCCAGTGTTACATTTCAAGTAAGTGGCCTTCAGATTATATGGAGAATTTTTTTCCCTGCTCTCTAATTAATTACGGCCTGGATGTGGGTGTGGTACAACCCCGCCCCATCTGACTCCTTACTTGTAAATGGCCACGGGGAAGGCCTGTATGTCGCATAGGAGTGCCAACCGCGCACCATATTCGGTTCCCTGGGTCAGCAAACGCACCTTGCTGTCTTTCAAACTGGGAGACACGCTCGTCTGTGGCTCTGTAACAATACATCACGCGTTTTGTTACGCTTAAGAAGCTGCCTAGATTCAGTGACCCAAGAGCCGCCCTTATGTGATATGGGTACCCCCGTCGTTTGTGTGATGTCCAGTCATTTCCAGGAGTAAGGTAGCAGACCTGAAGCTCAAATAGCCTCCAAGAGAGGCGCTCCTCCACAAAATGGCCGCCTGCTAGGCCTAGGACTAGGCCTAGCAGGCAACCATTTTGTGGAGGAAGAAAGGAGCGCCTCTCTTGGCGGCTAGTGTGGCCTTCAAGTCTGCTACCTTACTCCTGGAAGTGACTGTACCGGCCTACCTAACGATCGGTGCTGGCCATGCTTGAGCGAGACATTGCAGCGCACCTGGTCGGCCCGTCTGAACCAGCTCCTTACGAAATCCAAACTTGTCGTCCTGAAGTCGCGGAGCTACTCTCGCCTGAGGCTCTGTAAATTATTATGCACCAGGTTAATCACTCCCGAGACCCCACGGTAACCTCTGATTTACTATTAGCCGTTTTACCAGCAGGAAACATCTGGTAGGGGGTCTATTGATTTCTATGACAAAATTGTACTGGAAGCGTCGTACCGGTATACAGGGACAGGGAACCCTTGCACGGGGCACACCATGATAAGTTTCTGATTTTTGGACGCCTTCAGTTTGATCCCGGTGGATTGGTCATCTTTGACCCTAGGAGCCATGCTGGTCTGGGGTTCTGGAATTGGGAGGAAAAACCAAGGATGAGGGATGTCGTGTTACCTGAACGACGGAGTAGGGAACCCCTGCAATGAGCAGAGCATGGTCGCGCGTAGTCCGGCCCGTACCGTCCTTCTGACTACCACCACCTCTTCCTGGCCCAGAGCTCGAGGAGCCACGCTGCCCTGCGGTTCTGTACCAGCCCCCGAAAAAAAAGAGGAAGACCTATTACCTGTACAGGGGAGTGGGGAATGCCTGGACCACGCATGTCATGGACACAGATTGACCCTTCCCTGCAGTCTGTCTGGCCACCGCCACTCCCTTGTCCTGCAACTGGGGCTTTACACTGGCCTGCGGCTCTGAAAATCATCACAAGTCCTTCTATTGCCTAGTGTGCGAGGAACTACCTGAATATGGGGAAAGGGTATCCCTGCACCACGCAGAGGAGGGCCGCAGTGCCACCCCGGTACGTCCCTTTCCTGGTAGCCACCACGTCCTTGTCCTGTACTTTGGGTGCCACGCTTGTCTGCGGTTCTGCATAGAGGACCGTGGTTGAACCGTAGTTAAGGCCTGTTTGCGCCCTCACTATTTGAGATCAGTCGCACGACCGACAAAAATGGGTTCCCCTAGGTCCCCCAGACTTAGGGGAACCCATTTTTGTCGGTCGCAAAGCGTCTGGTCGTATACGACTGAGGCTCAAATCGTGAGCACGTAAACAGGTCTTTGCATATGATTGGGTCAGGAAAGGGTTCGAGCCTGCTGTCGTCCGAGGAGCCAATGGAGCTTACCTTACACTCAATTGGTCCAGGATGTTTCTTATTTTTTTTAACACCCTGGGTCGCCCTGGGTACTCAACATAATTATGCTACTCTTGCAAGGTGCCAGTACTCACCGGAATATAAGAAGAGGGAATCCCTGGGCCTCGCAAGTGAGTGCCATCATTTTTCCAGCTGTTGCAGCGATTTTAAACTGGCTAGATTTGCTGTCGTGAACCCGGGGTGCCACGCTAGTCTGCGGTTCTGTAGGTCGTACAGTGCGTTACTACGTTATCTAACAGTGCAGGGGCCCCCTACAGATGCTCTCCGAGGAATGACGATAGTGTGTGGAACTGTACTCACCGGAATATGAGAAGCGGGTATCCCTGGGCCTCGCAAGTGAGTGCTAGTACTTTCCCATCGGTTGCTACCATCTTAAACCCGCTAGACTTGCTGTCGTGGACTCGGGGTGCCACGCTAGTCTGCGGCTCTGTAGGCCGGTTTAATTACTCGTTACAATATTTCAATAAGGGTGGGGTCAGAAAAGGGGACACCTAGCTGCTCTTCTCCGAGGAATCTCGACCGATTTTTAGACACTCACCGGAATATAAGAAGTGGGAATCCCTGGGCTTCACATGTGAGGGCCAGGACTTTACCAGAAGTTGCCATCATTTTGAACCCGCTAGCTTTGTTGTCGTGAACCCGAGGCGCCACACTCGTCTGGGGCTCTGAATTTTTTGGTGGCAATATTTGTAATAAATGCAAAAATCTCACCTGAATATCGGGACGGGCTGACCCTGCGCTTCGCACAGGAATGTAACGCCCGAATTTAACGACTTTGTCAAAAAGTCAAACTTTCCGCGTGGGGGAACACGAGGTGGAACGCTTCCTACGGGATCTGCAAGAAGGGGTGGTCGGACCTGTGGCACAATCCCTAATATGCTACCCAAAAAAAGTCACCTGTAGATCGGGACTGGAAATCCCTGTCCGTCGCAGAGGATACTGAAGGCACTTCGTTCTGTTTGGACGATGTGAGGTCGGGTGAGCATCGGGAATTTGGGAGCCACGCTGCCCGCGGGTTCTAGAGAGGGGGGGGNGGGGGGTATTAAGTAGGTAATGTCGCGCGTGCTATACACCCTATTCGGCACTTGGTATTCCCTGCCGTGTGCTCCGAACTTTAAGCAGTTGTCCTGACCTGAATGAAGGTACCGGATAAGCTTGACCTTCGCAGAGCAGGGCGAAACCTAGTCCTTGCTCCACGTCAAACGCGTCCGATTTGGCTGATCTTGGCAGCTTCGGTGACACCTTCCCGACGGGTTCTGCCAGATTTACATGACTCGATATAAGATGGTGCAACACCCCCCTACCTGAATGACGGGACAGGGTACGCCTGGGCCTCGCAAAGTAGACCCATACCGATTCCAGACAAGACTTGGAAGGAGTTAGACTTGGCCAGCTTAGGCAAGGTTGGAGGAACTCGGCTGATAGGTTCTGGGGTGCGGCACAGGACAAAGGGAATTAGTCTGATGGATATTAACGATTATCTATATAAAACATCTATGATATTAAAATCGTAGTGGGTCTGTATGGTTATAAATGCCTTCTGATTGATCTGCCGCATATTGTTACCGCAACGCTTCTGATTTGCCCACGTTCAGCGCATGCGCAATGGGGTGGAGACAGCGCCTCTGGTGGGTGGAAGGGGGAACTGCTCATTCGACCTTCCATTTACACCTCCCACCCATCACTGAATTGTTGCCTAGTTGGCACGGGTTGTTGACAGTCAGTTCTTGCAACCTCAGGAATTGTTCGAAGGCCAAAGCGATTAACAATATGTGGCCTCCACCACCGTACGCCGCAGACCTAGAAAAATGCGAGCTAACAGAGGGTTTTTCTAGTTTGGTATGAAACTGACAGGTGGTCTTCATTAAAAAACCAAATGCAACGTGTACTACATGGGTGCACCTTTTAATATTTGACGACGATCAGCATTGTTTACGCACTGTCCTACTACCCTCCGGACTTAAAATATCTCATTCAGATATTGCTGTTATGCAGCCCGCCTATTCCTGTATACATAGAGGGGGAGTCCCCTATTTTGAGAAGTGCATGGACGGGCTTGGCCATATCGAACTGCATCACATATTGACAAGTCACGCACAAACGATGGCGTTTCCTGACCTGAATGCGGGAGTGGGGAAACCCTGTGCCTCACACAGCAGGCTAAATCCTGAGCCCCTTCCAACGTCGTATGCGTTGATCTTGGCCGACTTTGGAGTACGAGGAGCCACTCTCGACTGCGGTTCTGCCAGCGATTCATAAAAAAAGAATTTAAGAAGAAAAGGCCCGTCTCATCCCATCCCAAATGTCTGGGTGCGTCGAGCACTCGAGCTATATAGGAAATCCCTGCCGTCTTTATCGCCTAATATGCTATTGGTTCAAATCAGTATCCGAAGTATGCAATACCTGATTGAGGGTATAGGATGACCCTGAGCTGGGCATAGCAGAGAAAAGGCTTCTCCTCGTTTACGACGAAACGCAAGTGACGTGGTATCAGAAGAAAACTTGGGGGCTGCAGCACCCATGGGCTCTGTTGGCAAAATTTTAGGACGCTTCTATTATACTGACTCCTAATAATTATTGGAAAGCGGGAAAGGGCACCCCCAAAATAAATCCGAGGAATTAATATCGTTATACCTGATGGAAGGTACCGGATGACCCTGTGCCGGACACAGGAGGACAATAGGTTCGTGGCTCTTCTTCTCGAATGTCAGTGAACGTGCGTCGGTGGATAGCTTGGGAGCTGCGCTACCACTAGGCTCTGCAAACCCGGAACGCTAACAGATTATGATTGGCCAGGAAAATCCGGATATTAAATAATATACCCAAGTATATAGATAAGCGCAATTCATGAAGTTTTCTCTAAGGGTAAACCAATGAGCCACCTTTTCCTCTGGTGATGTGGACAAGTGAACCACTTTGTAATAGAAAAAAAACCAGTCTATATACAGTAAGTACGCGGATAGAGACACGTTGCACTAACTTTGCAAACAAATCCGATGCAGAATGATTGGCATGCACATAAGAGCATACAGAATTAGGTCATACCCGTCAACCGTAATTGACTTATGGATTGCACTGCAGGGTGACTCTAAAGTCTGGACACATGTAATTGTAGGTGTATTGTTGGTCTCCAGTTGTGCCAGTTGACAGTCTGAGTTGGCACAGTTGGAAACCAACAATACAATCCAATTACCAATGTGTGCATCATTTAGTCACCCTGTAGTACCGCCTGCACAGTAGACAGTTCTGTGATACAAGAGAGTCACTTAGGTTATCTAACTGCCAGGATAAGCACGAGTAAGAACATGCTCTTATTGCTCTAATACTGAGGTAAATTACACCTGCATGGGGCATGTATTAATGCCCCGCTTTTAATTAAGCTCCTTAGGACACGCTAATGGCTGCCATTTATTACCGTGTCCTGATAAAACACGAAAATAATTACCGTTATTTGGCCTGTAACACTGCGGGTACAGCATGGCCACAATGGCGGCACGTCTGTGCCTCCCCGGGGTAGGAACAAGGTATAATGGCGCAAGGTCTGAATGCTTATGCTTCATTGATCTTTGTTCAAAGTTTCTATTAGATCCACTAATCAGAGAGGCAGAGTGGCCCATTGTTGCTGTAATGTCATGAATTGCGTAGGTTATGTGCCCTGTGGAGATTGACCCCCCTAATTGCGCAATTGTGTAATAAGGTGTGCAATGATCCCCCCCAAAGACTTTTTACCTGAAAGATGGGACCGGGTAACCCTGCGCGGGACAAGTAAGTGTGAACCCATTGTTGGAAGGCACTTTCGAGGAGTGGATTCTGTCTTCCGAGGGTAACTTTGGTGATGCGCTGCCCATTGGTTCTATCGAGGGTTTTGGTAATTTTTGGAGGACAATTTTGAGCATTACCTGAATGCTGGGACTGGGAACCCCTGCGCGGGACACATGAGGGAAAAACCGCTGCCTGATCGGCGACGGAAGACGTTTCCCAGAGAGTCCGATTGAAATTTTGGAGACGAGCTGCCTATGGGTTCTATGGGAGTTTGGGTTGGATATGGATGGGGAAAGGACAACTCATCAACAACTATAGATAAATTATTTTACGAGCGCAACCTAGTGCGCACCCACACTCGCGCAGTTCTGACAACAACGTTGCCACAGCTACTTCTCAGGAACCTCTAAAAGGTTCGTTCCAGTTGGCAACGTCGCAAAAGTCGGCCATATTGTTACCCCCTGCTCGAACTGTGTTGCGCAGTCGGTTGCGCTCATGAAAATATACCCATAGAAAATTGCAGGCAGTAAGTTTTCGACCTCAGTTCGGTTACAATATAATTCCATTTTTCTGTATGATTGTGACATAATAAAGCACAAAGTTTGTCTGTATGTCCGGGCTACCTAACCCACTTTCGGACTACTGAGAGTACTGATTGCGGGAAAAGTCCGAAAACCGCACTTTCTTGAGCTCTAATACGACCCAAAAGGATTTGATCTAGTTGCACATAAATGACATCGACGTAATTATCCGCGCAATTTATCTCCCAAAAATTTCGAGACGTTATAGAGAGGCTACCTGAAAGACGGCACAGGGTATCCTTGTGCAGGACAGAGTATTGTGACGCCTACTCCTGCTTGGTATTGAAACGCGTTGGTTCCTCTATTCGAGCTAGGAAGCTTAGGCGCGGCGCTACCCATGGGTTCTGTGCAAAAGTTTTGAGGGTTCACCGGCGACCAGATTTAAGTGTGGGTACAGGGTGGCACAACACACCTGAAGGCAGGGACAGGAAACCCCTGCGCTGGACAGACCAGAGCGAATCCGGACTTGATCTCTTTGACGAAAAGGTTGGCTCGAGACTCCACGGGAATGCGAGGTGCCGCGCTGCCCATGGGCTCTTGAGGTGGGATGGAGGAGGAAGGGTCAAAGGTCAAAATTTCGAAAAAATTCCGGTATGTTGTGGCTAATAACGAGTCCACTTACCTGTATACTGCTGTCCTGGTCATTAATCGACTTGGATAGGAAGAGAAGGAAAGGGTCTAAACTTTCAGAATCCCAACCTCCCTGCCCTGGGCCAACTCCCTCTCCTCTTTAAAAAAAATTGCAAAAATATTTGCACGGTTTTCGACCATTTTATCCCCCCCTCTAAAAATTTTGTGAAATTGGTGCCAATGGTCTTCCTCGGAGCGGAACGGCAGGGGTACCCTATCCCGACATCCAGGCAACTTCCAGTTTTGGAGACGATGGTCCGAGGTTTGAAGTCGGGTCGTCGTCTCCAATACTCGACACACACTTAAGTCTAAAAAGAATTTCCCCCATGCTAATTTCTTACAACGTGAGCGAACTTGGGTCATGCCAATTTAATGAAAACGCTCATTTAATTTTTTTAAATTTACAAACTTCGGAATAATGTGACCAAATTTGCTTCAGGTGTTTGCGATTCATGTTCAAGTAAGACTTGGCAGTACATTTTGACTTGCAATAGAGTAGCTTGTGTTTCATACACTGCTCATTTTGGAATCAACAGGAGGAAAATTTTGGAGCAATATGTTTCATTTTCGTAGATATTTTTACATTAAGTGCATGCAATTTTAGGAGTACATTTAGTCACATTATTCGTGTAGTGATTTAAAAATTTACGCACTGGCCAATGCAAATCCCCAGTTACATCTTTAGTGCTGGTTGGCCAATTTTGTTTTTGGCAAAACAATGGTGATAAACTCACCGGTGATGACTAGTCGTCCAGCAGTTGCACTTAGACGAGTTTCTCCAGTTAAACGATGCTTGGTCTGGCAGCGGTATGACTTGTATCCGTCCTCTGGTCCAACATCACGGATGTGCAATTCTCCGGAAGGTAGCACAAGATATTTTCCATCTGTGTTGCACGAAGATGGGAGGGGTGGAAAGAATTGAACAGTACATTAGATAAAAGTTGTGAATATTATTTTTTTGTTCTAAAATATTTCTGAATCGCAAGATGGGACAGTGATAATTTCACTTTTTAAGAGTCGCATGTGTACTTGAATTCAAGTTGAATGTTTGAAGCATCACAGTCCAGATCCATAGATTCTATCAATGATTGCATGCTAATAGGTCATTCTTGATAAGGACTTTTGCACGTGACTCTTTGTGTGCAGAGCAGAATTAGTTTAGAACAAAACCCCTCTTGGCACTGTTTACACCAAGGCTATTCAAGTCCTTATCAAAAATCAGGAAACCAAAACGTACAGACACGCAAGAGATGCTTCTACAAACTACTCTGTAACAAACCAAAAAAAAATGCAAAGTTAATATCCCAGCAGGATGAGGGAGAAAACAATGCCAGCTAATATGGAAAACGCATGCAATGTCGCGTCTGTACGTCCACACCGACACAATAATAATACTCGCAACGGCCGAAGGAAGAAATAACGCAGGGTTTGGGTATGACTTGCCAATGATTTTTTTTCGGACACTTTAAATAGTTTAAAACGAACCCTTCAAATACAGGAAAATCTTCCCTCAGCCTTAGCCTCCAGGAAGATGTGTGCTTTTGGGCTGTGAAAAATCTCGAATCTTCAGTACAATCGGTTAATCCCATAAGATGACTTCTTAGTAACCTGATCGCCTAATCTTCATGGAAGCTTTTTTTTCCACAGTGTTTGAAAAGCGTGGTTAGAAAGGGAGATGTGCCAAAATTTAAGACGGTTCACATCTTCCTTTCAAATGCACGTGGGGGGCTACAAAAATGTAGATCACGGTTGTCTGGATTCAAGGGGGGGGCTGAAAATCAGAAAGAAAATATGTACCGTAATCATCAGAGGGGCGTATCTGTGTGGTGTCTCCGTCCATCCAGAGGGCCACCTGAACGTAGTCAGCCACGAAGGAAGGGATGTGGCAACGGAGCAAAGCGGCGTTGCCGCGCAGAACAAACTCATCCATGAGATTCACCTCGTAGTGTTGCGGTACCACTACGGCATAAGGAATACGAAATGATAACCCCAAAAGAAATCAGATGCATGCCTTTTTTTTAAAAAAAAAAATCTCCTGGGTCACAAATTTTTGGAAGTTGCCAGATCTGTTCCTCCGGTTATAGCCACTGTTGCCAAATCAGACTCATTTTTTTTCAGTGAACGTATCGCGAAATTGTTGCCACACTTCCCACTAGCAGAGAAAATAGGCAAATTCTGTTAATTTTTTGGGAGGGAAGGTCAAAGTTTTTTTTTCCAGTCAACTGACCATTCGGGTAGATCGACCCGAGGTCATAGCGCCTTCCGTCCGAGTCTTGCCAGGCCAAAATCTTGACGTAATCGGACACGTAGGGCGGTAGATGACATTGGAACAAAGCGCTGTTCCCACGAATGACATAACCGTCGTAAACCTGAGCTTCGAAGAATTGGTTCACAGCTGAAACATACCGGGTTTCAGGATTTTATTATATTCAGGGTTGGAAGTGCAAGTGTCGGGGACTTATAAAATATTGGAAACTGCACATCTGGAAAAGAAAAAACATTAGTGCTGCAAATTAATCGTTTTTTTCTCTCATTGTCAGTTAAGTGTCTCCGTATCTGACTCTTCAAATTACCGTAGTCTCCTCCATGGACCCAAAAGTCACTCCCATCCTCAGCTTCCCATCCAATTACTTGGACGAACTCGGAGACGAAGGCAGGCACCTGACACTTCAACGTTGCAGGGTTTCCCCTCAAGACGAACTCATCGCTGACTCGAGTCTGATATGCCTGTGCCACAACTAACCCCAAAACAAAACAATTTTTTCAAAATCAAATTTTTTTAAAACTTTTGTACAGTGCTCCGTTGCCACATCGTATACCTTTCTTTTTTTAAAACACTAGTGCGCACATATTGTTAATATTATCAGGATTTACCAAAGTCGTCTCCATAGGCATATTTGGACCCGGTGTCATCGTTCCATCCGATCACACTGACAAAATCGGATGCGAAGCTAGGGATCATGCACTTCAGAGTGGCCGAGTTGCCACGAAGGACTATCTCGTCTATGACTCTGGTCAGGTAAAATTGGCTGACCACTGCGGAAAGGAAATAAAGCGGGGGGGTCAACGGTGGAACAAAGGGGGGGCTTCAGCAAACCATGCGGGGGCGTCCTGCAAAAAAGTATCCCAATAAGATTAATCCACACCATAGTCGTACCATAGTCGTCGCCAGTGGTGAAACGTTCTCCTTCGTTGTCGTTCCACCAAACCACTTGGACATAGTCGGCGACGAAACTGGGAATTTCGCATTTCAGAAGAGCGCTGTTTCCGCGTATGACGTACTCGTTGTCTGCTTCGGTTATGTAGAATTGGGAAACGACTACAAGTAACGAGAAAATGTCAGTTCACGCCTTCGGAAGAACCGCTGCTGAAACTAAAGACGTGTTAACATGGGGACGTTGGACCTGCCTATAACTATAGCAATTTTTTACCATAGTCGGTGTTTTGATCTGAAGGGTAGTAATGATTTCCATCGCCATCCAACCAGGAGACGACCTGAATGTAATCCGCAACGAAACTTGGAATTTCGCACTTGATGATGGCGCTGTTTCCACGGATCGCGTACTCTTTGTCAGCGTCCGTTTCGTAGAACTGCGAAACCACTGCAAATAATTCGCAACGAATTTTATACGTTTGAAAGCAGCAGCTCAGGCAACCTAGAACATAAAACAGATTCTGCTAATTAGTTTCCGGGTTTTCCTGCAAATATGGGTAGCCTACAGGGGTTGTGTTCAGTACCGTAGTTGTCGGACTGCCTGTAGTTGGAGCCATCATCGCACATCCAGGCCTCCACGTAGACAAATTCGGCAACAAAGGAAGGGATGGAGCATTTCAAGATGGCAGCGTTGCCTCTGATGACGTATTCGGCCAAAATCTCGGCATTGTAGAATTGGTTCACCACTGTAATCCCAACAGCGGACAAGGTTTGAGCTATTACAGTACGACACCCCAACCCCTACCACCACACTCTGATTAGGAAAAAAAAGCCGTAAGTGTGAACTTACGGCTTTTTTGCGAATTGGCCGTGTTCTAGTTGCGTTATTATTGGTCGGTGCGGGGCTCCGGACATATTTTAAATCATTAAAAATCCGTACCGAATTGATTTGAATGTTCGTATGTGGCATCGCTGTCTGATTTCCACGCAACGACTCGGACAAAGTCGACGACGAACGACGGTATGTTACACTTGAGTACGGCTGTGTTGCCTCGGATCACGTACTCGGACACCACCTCCGCCTCGTAGTACTGACTCACCACTGAAAGAATTCGTCTGATTTCGGACACAACATTCGGGACACAAGATCTGGCAACCTCAAAACACACCCCCCGATACATTGCCACATCCCATCCTGTACGTGAACATGTGCTGGAACAATACAAAAGATATTGTCTCGTGTGTGATTTGTCGGTTTTTTGGCCTTTACCAGGATCTAAATCGCGGGTAGGGAAAATGGTGTGGCCTGTGTCGTCCTTCCAAGCCACGACGTTCACGTGATCTGCCACGAAGCTGGGTATGTGGCAACGTAGCAGTGCAGCGTTGCCACGAATCACGTGCTCGTTGTACACCTCCACTTGGAAGTACTGGCTAATCACTGTAAGTACCGCTCAATATTGCTTTTGCACATTGTCATGTGTGGGATTTAACACAATAGATGTGCGTTTTTATAGTCGGCAAGACTTAGCCTCATTTCTATTATTTTATTTATTTATTTCATTTAATAAATACATATCGTGGGCAAACATAATTCGGGTCCAATTATGGCGATTTTGAGTGAATACCACTAATCAGCATGTTATCTGCTCTGTCACTTGGTGAAGTACATTTAGCCATAAGGATTCATAGTGAGCCAGCAACCAGGATTTTTTTAATGAGCACAACCGAGTGCGCAACACAGTTCGCCCAAATTGTTTCCAACACTACAATTGAGGGAGAAACAATATGGCCGACTTTTGCGACGTTGCCAAGCCTCTGGAACTAACCTTAGAGGCTACCGGTGTGAATTTGGCCCCCTGAGGAGTAATTGTGGCAACGTTGTTGTTGGAACAATGGACTTGCGCGAGTGTGTGTGCGCACTCGGTTGCGCTCGTTAAAAAAACATATATACGCATAGCATGCGAGCATGCCGACGATATTGTTTTTATATTAAATATCCATCTGAATCTTGTGGGTATTTCTTTCACCGAAATACCCATAAGGAGGCATGTTGGTGTAACTGAAGCTAACCGAGCCGACTATAACACCGCAATGTTACGTTCCTGTAACACGTTTTCAATGACAAAATATCAACGCGATTAAAACGCACACAATGCATATAGGGCTAAGGTCAAACTGCAAGAGAAACGTTGACTGATGGCAGACATCGAGGTCTGTAATCGAAACAAACGGAATTTTTGAGCATTGTCTCGCTGTCGGGGTTGCCCTTTTTTTGTGTGTGTGTGCCCGTACCATAGTCATCTGAGGGCATAAAGTTGTCGTTCTGATCCGTGGTCCAGGCAATCACACGCAGAAAATCCCCGACGAACGAGGGCACCTGGCATTTCATGAGGGCGCTGTTACCCCTGATGGCGTACTCCTTAATCACGTCCACTTCGTAGAACTGCGCCACCACTGAAAACTATCGGGTTTGCCAGACTTTTTTTTTCCTGACATGATGGGGGATAATGTGATTTGGGACGAAAGGGTTTCCTTGTCCCAACCCACTACACGTGTTTCTCCAATCGGGACATGTGCCCCACTGCAAAAGATGGTTTTTGGTCAGCGCTGGGGGTTTCTTCCACAAACTTTACCATAGTCGTTGGTGGGTGTCAAGTATTCGTCGCCTCGACGCCACGCGGTGACAGTGACGTAATCGGCCACGTACGACGGCACGTGGCACTTGAGCACGGCCGCGTTTCCACGTATCACGTATTCCTCGAAGAAACTGGCCGAGTAGGGTTGGGACACAACTGCAATATTTCCCTCAGAGTCACAGACCTGCCCATGGCCAGTTGCATCAACGCAGAGTTCACACAACCGGCTCCAAATCAACAGAACAAACATGGCCGCCATGACAGTTTAGGGCAAACAGTGAGTAACGGCGCTGCTGTTTCCGTTCTATTGATTGTTGTTTGTGAACAGGTCTGGTCACAGAGGGTCACAGTCTCGTGTGAACAGGCCCCCAAATCCACTAATCTGAGGTGGTGGGTTGGAGGTGTCGAGAGTCCAGTGTATTTAGTCACAGAGGGCAATGGTGCCATATTGATCGTGAACCGAGCTCCGGATTTTGAGATGGAGGCGTCGGCATGGTCAGGAATTTCATGAGGAACAGTTTTATAATAAAAAATACCTATAGGACATCGATCGAGCTATTACTCCCAGTGAAGTGTGAGGACCTCGAGGTCCCTTTTCTCTGCCCAGAACCACGTCTCTAATCTACTCACTGCCAAAACACTGGACCTCTTTTTCACCGTCTTCCTGGACTGAAACAAAGGTCTTTAGAGACGACCCATAGTGTGCGTATATGTATCCAGCTCTCAGCAGAAAGAAATATATGTCTAACGTTCAGGATTCGCAGGTCGTTTTCTGCTGACTTGAACTCCTGGCGCCTGCTGATTGCTTCTGAGGATATTTGGCCCAATTGGGCGCAGTGCGGATGGGTGCACATCTCAACTGCGGTATAGGCCATTGAACGTTAACTGCCCCGTTCAGACAGCGGAATAGACCATCGATGCATAAGATCTCATATGCACGTACAGTACAGTCAAAATTAAGATAAACGCAACAGCACGACTCTACAATGAAATGATGGTTGCATAGCCACAGGATACATCCAGATTACATGCTATTGTGACAGCAGGAAATGATATTAATGAGACCTGCACTAATCATAAAAATGTAGGAACTACCTGGCTGATGTTTGCAATGATTACAGTGGGTTTGTGACAGGAACTGCTGTGGGAATGCAGCAGGGCTTGACATTATAATTGGATGAAATGCCCTACATTCTTCACTAAATGTCATGCATTCACTGCACGGTATACCCAAAAATCGTCGTACTTAACTGTAGATGATTCTGACATACAGCACAACCTTTATTAAATTTGTCGATGCCATTAAAACCAGTGTGTGGGTCTGTCTTACAGTAGCATCTCTTAATATTCATTACTGCTGAACAGTGCATAATGCCCGAAGAAAAATTATGCATGAAGCGCTTTCAGAGATCCGGGGTCGTAAGACTTTCACCTCTACCACTATGAGTATTATTCAGCCACGTCTTATGGGCTCCTAAAATCTTAGCATAAGTAACCGCAGTTGAGACAGCATCATACTCAACTATGACTCTTTCTGCTGAGAGAGAGATATATGATATCACGCACATCACATTTTTGTTTGCTGTAGATTCCTGGAATTTATGGATAAGCAGAACTAACATGTAAGTAAACTTATGGGATAATCTTCTCACATGACTTAGCGTGTGATACACAACTGGAATTTTACACACTATACTTTCCATACGTTGCGCTTGGGATGTAAAAATCCTTTTATAGGTCCAAGTTACTGCCCAAGTTACTATACGAGTGGGTACCTTCAACACTCTATTTTTGTCCCACTCGTCCCATAACCTTTGCTCAGGAGCTTGCGCACAAAAATTACCAGATAATTTTCATGGGGGGGGGGGGGGAGAATTATAGCACAGTGACCCACATAACAGGAAGTAAGAGCTATGATTAACACAAGGATATAGCCAGATAAATTCGCGCCTCAATTGTTGCGAATCATGTTAAGGAATCTGAGGCACGAAATGAGCCTAATCAATAGGGCTGACCTCGCCGACTCCGCAGTCATACATTATAAACGAGGTTATATATGGATCACCCAGATTGCACCAAAAGTAAAAGCCGAAGCGTGAACAGTTTCTTTTCCAAATGAGTAAAGATTCCAATCAGTCATTTTGCAAATTGTCTGCAAATAGATTGATGTTTTCACTACTGTTTGATATGCCATATCTGCAGGTCACATTTGTTGTGACATTTTGCCGATATTCATGGGCTTATGTCATCATTTCCGCGTGTTTTATGAGGCGTATTTCAGCAGTACAATGCAGCTCAAAACTTAGATATTAACGAAAATGAAATGTCAGCATTCCAGTTTCCCTCATATGGGAAAGGCAAACGACGCCTAAAATATTAACAAACGTGGGTGTAAAGGACACGCGAATGACCCATATACTATAAATAGGAACAGTATAAATACTGGTCATTAACAAATGAAACTTTCTTCATTTCCATATTCTTATTGCCCTTATTATTTTTGTATTCCGACACTTTGTATGAGACGGGTTAATGGCTAGTTGTTGAACACAAATTAAGAAGTAAATCTACGATAATGTGGGCTTATGTATTATACATTTATTTACGGTTTTATTATTTGCATTTACATTTATTAAATCGCCAACAAGGCAGTTTACACAAAATATTCAAACAGAAGCAGAAAAAAAATTAGCCAAACTGTGAAAGACACGTTTTATTGCCGGATATATCAGTTTGGCTCTTTTTCTACAGATGCAAATGTGACTGCCCCTCCTTCCTACAGCAGGTCCGTTGTATATAGTTTCGTGTGCAACCGGTATGCCTACTGAATTCCTCTGGGTGGCATGTGTTCAGCGTAGCTCAGGCAGATACCTCAGGCATGCGTGACCGGAACAATTTCACCGGTTATGGGCTGTAGACTCAGCAGTAATGTACTATTGTGCAGTGATTATTCATCCAATCTCGAACCAGGCATATACTGCCACCCGGAAGGGTCATGCTTACACTTTTGTTTATGCCCAAACTGGCTATATCCTTGGTAGGCTATATAAACTCGTTACACTGATGAGACATGAAGTTTGAGTGAATACTGACCAGCTCGGACGTGGACATCGCGGGAGTGGATAGTTCCGACCGAATTCCGTGCCATACAAACGTAGACCTGGGCGTGAACCTCTTGTCGGTAGTCGTCGGCCCGGAAGGGCGGGAATACCAGGTTGCCGTTGGGAAGAACCTTTGTTTTTGGAAATGGGGGAACTTGCGCATATCCGGTCTCTCTGGACTTGTCGTCTGGATATAGGTAAGGGACTTACCTGACGCAATCCGGGGACATCTCCGACAGCTGTTCCATCAGCTCGAACCCAGAATATCTCTGCTGTTGGGGTGGCTCGAGCGGCGCATTCTACGACGGCTCCTGTGGTGTTGCTGAAGTCTACTTGAGGAGGTGGTTCCTTCACAAACATAGGTCCGCTGGTTTCTTCTTCCGCCAAAGCTGCTGGAGGATACGAAAAAAATACGACGATCAATTTCAAGCATCTTAATAATTAGGTAATATTGCCAATAACTATTGTACTGGGCTCCGTCATCTATAAAGTACCAATATCAACATGTTATTCGAGAGATAATGAAACAATATGTTGGCACCGAAGGTACATCCATATAGGGTATGACCCACTTACAACCGTGCGAAGTTTGGTGCGGATAGTTTCAAAACAAACGTGTCCTACAGTCCCATGCAAAAAAAAAAAATGGCATCGTGGGTTGATTCCATCATGCAAAAAAACAAAATGCCGTTAGCACTAAAAGCGGAAAAGTTTTCAAGTGAAAGAAAACCTACAGCCCGTCGCAAAACATTTCCCGGTTCTTGTGGAACTACAGCCTGAATTGCATGCACGCCATTGGTTGAACGACCTAATTGCCTCAGCAGCATCGAGCTAAGCGAGAAAGATCAGATATTTTTTTGCATATATACAGTGTGCTCCAAAAGTTACAAATATTCGAGTACAGTGGCATTTTGAGTATTTAAAAAAATCGCAAATTCTTACAGGTTTGCGATAATTAGACTCTTCAATGAGAGCACACTGATGGTCTCTATAAAATGACCGAACAGTCTGGTCACTTCTTTAGATCCGCAAACTCCGCCCATTGCAAACGAAAGGAAAAGAGGTGTGAACTGGATTTGTTTGACCTTCGTCCACAAAACGGTCAGTGACTCTCGGTCAAATGGGGCGGGGTCGACAACCTCTGTACACCACAACCAAAGGTAAAGAGACAGAGGCTTCAGCACACTCACTGCAAAATTGAACCACCAGGTAAAAGAAGAGAGCCGAAGCTCCCCAATTGGGTTACCTCCACTTCAAAAAAGACTTCCGACTCGCAATTCCGGCCTGTGACTTTTTTTCTTCTTCTATTGGTTGAATAATTGGAAGGACTGAATGGAAAAAATATGACGTTTATTATTACCATATTTTTGGCTGCTAGCGGCTGCTATTGAAAATACACAGGGTGGTACGCTGCTCAAGTACATACAATTGTATGGCATTGACTCACACCAATTTTTATGAATGCCCTTTACAGTACAACCCAAATGGACGGCCATCAACGTAAAGAGAGTACACGAGTATGTTTTTAATGCAGTTTGCTCCCAGGATGACGTCATTAATTCCGTGGGCTGAGTAACCCACCCATTTCCCACCCACCCAAATCGATTGTTGGGGGGGAGCCACGAGTGTGCATAGAGTGTACACTAGGCGCACGTGCCAGAGTTGGGCGTGACTACTTCACATCAGGAAGCTTCCCTTGATAACAATTACGCTTATTGTACCATTTTTTTGTGTATGTGCGAACCTCTGGAGCCAATCAGAGTTGTTTTCAAAAAAAAGGGTTCAGGATACAGATGGTTAGCAGGACACACCCAGGTCACTGGCAAAAAAAAAGTGCATATAATTTACTTGGCAATGAATTGAGATTTGGATGGATCAAGGGGGATGGAGGAAAAAGGATTGTTTGCTCTCAAGATGGGGAGGGGAAGAAGAGTGAAGGACCTGAAAATGGCTTTTCCAGAAGCCTTTTAGGAGTACGATGATGGAAGTCGACAGGGTGTACTTTCGGCAATTAACCCGCTTAAAACCTGGTCTAATTTTAGCATGAATCTGTGCACTGGATAGATGCTCCCAAAAATGTTGCGGACAAGCAATATTCACGAATGACAACTACTAGCAACTTTAATAAATCGGAGAGTACATGTACTGCGGTCCAATTAATCCTCTACTGTGGGTGCTTAGTAAATAAAATTCAACATGGGGGGTTCGGGCAATGGCAACGCCGCCGACGTTGCAAGGGCCCCTGGATCGATCCATCGACGGCGTTTACTCACCCTGCCCTAGCAGAGTTGCCAGCTGACTACCACACGTACCACCATTTGTCCTTTGGTTAAATAAATTTAAAAAATAGGAACTGGCAACTGTACTTCCCATGGGGAGGAAAAGGGTGGCCTGAGAGGGCTTTCACGACAATGAATGAATTGCTTGGACATATGAGCAATGTTCCCAAGAGTGATGACATTGTTGTAAAACGTGACACCAGTGTTGACCATCATAAAACCCATTTGTCAATGTTTGATGTTTCACTGTATATCCGCAATACAGCAAATGACTTCATCGGGGGGAAAAACTTGATGAAAGCAAAAATGCAAATAAAATGCATGCATTTGCATTTACATTGGATTTCGGGGACCCCACTTAAAGGTATCCCCCTGTTGTATATTTTATTAAAGAATGCTGGGTCCCTGCTTTTCGAGTCAGTCTAAAAGCTTTTCGGTCGGGGAATCTTTTCCGGGATTCGAGCAAAGAAGTAAAAAGAAAGTGTGTCCCCCTTTTTTTTTCCTCCTACTTCTTCTTCTTCTTCTATACCGTAGACCGAAAGACGAAAAAAGGAGGCATGGGACTCGTAAAATGGGACTTCGGAAGCAAACAGAGTGAAAGGGTACAGCCTGAATCCTTCGTAATCATCATCACTCTTTTGTCTAACGATATAACCCACTCGGCACTTCCTCTATACAAACAAAAGGTGGTGTCATATACACCACCATGCGAGGTGTCTGCGGGAACGCAGAGGACTAATTATGGACATGGCGGTTAAGTGAATGCGAAAAGGTCAGGTGTCGTCGACTCTAATTGTCCACTTGTACTTTTGGACAGTTAGAAAAATTGAAATGTTAGTCCCTTGCGTATGTGTAGGTGTAAGTGAGGTGCAGTGTAATAGTAGAGAACAGCTGATGCATGCGTGTATTTTCTGGCCGGCATGAGAAGTGTGAGAACGTTGCACCTTGTATGCACAATGTACTCGACTAATCACTAACTGAGATAACGGTCAGTGAACCGTAACCTGAAACGAGTACGATAGATGTCTCTAGGTGCAACGAAAGAACTTTGCGCACTAACCGCTGCCAACCAATAGGAATCACTCATAGCAGCTCAAGGTCAAACTGTCCGGAACTTTTATGTTGCATACAGAACAAATCATTTCTATTGTAGCAGATTCCAATATGTAACTCTAGCTACTGTTTCCCCCGAACCCCCCTCGCATTTAACGGCTGATGCCCCGAAGCTAAAGCAGGCTATTAATTTTACACTATTTAGCTGCAGCTACTTTGCATCAATGCCAGCCATATAATGCATCTAACACAAACTCTGTGGAGCACATTATTCACCATCACGCCTGGACTGCCATGCCATTAAATAATGTGATACCAGTCCTTACGCCTGGTTCCAAGTATTAAAATCATAATGATAAAAACTGGTTTACGCTCTGTGAGCATAGGGAACAGTTAATTTGAGTTGTTATTTTTTGAGTTATTTCAAGAGGCTATTCACTTTCTTCACAATAAAAACTGTCTGCTATGCTTTTTCGTTATGATTTTTCTTTCAAACCACTGAACACTTTAATTCTTAGATTAAATGTTCCTGTCTACTCAATTTAATTTAATTTAACTTCCAATTTGAAGAAAAAACTCTAGGAGAATCACAACCATTTTCCTCGAACAAGCGTCAGAAGCTTCTTTAACAAATTAAATGGCAATTAAAATGCAGCTTGTCTTGCTCTCTTGCAGGGGAAAAAAAGTGGCTCTGTGAATTAGAATTAGAAGCTAAACAGAATGGTTTAAATTAACATTACGCATGTCAGGGCATGGCGATCGACCACAGGCCAGTCACTATCAAGTAGGGCATTCATTTTCTCCATTAATATTATTTATTACAACTTGTTTTATTTATGTATTATCCAGTTACAGACAATAGGTGTTATTCTCATAAAAATTATTAGCTATTTTAATTTCAACCAGTACTGAATGTCTGCAATAATGCTTTGTGTGGCAGGATAGAAGTAAAGTGTAAAGGTGATATCACATCGCTAAAAAACTGGTTTTAATGCCACTCCAGCAAGTAGAGCAAGGGTCGTTCCACTGCAGACTGTCTGAAGTGCAGGAAGCATGTGCGTGCAGCAGGTTCGAGGGCGTGCCATTTGGCTCCACAATGATTTAATCGCCGGAGGACCATGCATTGTGTTAGAACCAAATTTTGCACATAAGTGACATGTGCCCGAGATGATTAAGGCGTCTTCAGCCCAATATAGGTAGCATCAACACCCCCTTGAGGAATTTCTTTCTTATTATGGGACTGGTTATTTCCAGCCTGGGGGTTTACATTCAGAAGGGGAAGTGCATCTTGGAATTCAGGCGTCCCATATAATAGACCGGTGGTTATAGCAGCCTCCGTCCTTCAGTGCTATTGACCTCTGGGAAAACGGGGACGGACGCGTCTTGGGCCTTTGCCAGCATCAGGCGTCGCGGGCGTCGCAGCCTCCCCCGACAAATCTTTTTGGCCGTAAAGAGCAATGCATAATCTTTTGTTGTGCAACTTCGCCTTGCGTGACGGCCTGCTCTGCCATTGGGATTACCGCTGCTGTAACTCTTCACTTGCAAGAGGAAATGGAGTGGAGAAGCCGGATGATTAATATAAATATTAGTAAGACACGGTGCTATAATCAGGATGTGCAAAATGCCAAAACATCATATGGCAGCCAAAAGTACAATGTTTCTCCTCCAGCAAAATATCGGGGCATTGATCACAATTTGGTTCAATAATATTATGTTAATATAATACTGCTGCAAGCCAACCCCGTGTAATTAGACTAGGTAATGAAACCGTCGGGACTGGTCAGGCCGCGGTCAAAATACAATCACGCTGCCATGATGCTGTGTTATCATTTATTCAACAATAAACTGCTATTTACTGACTCTACCTTTTCGTTTGTTTACAAACTACAAATACAGTCGCGTCAATAATACCTTACGCAATTTTGATATCCGATATTCTGCTGCTGGTATATACAATATGTGTGATTCAAAGTTCCTCGTGTAGGGGCCAGGCTTAAATTGATACACAATTTTTATTCCCGATTGCACCAACGAAATTACCGATTCGATAGCTCCTAACAGATAGCACACGTTAAAAAGAGCTCCTAACGATCCATTAGGAGCTATCGGATCGCTAATATCGGTTGGTGCAATCGGGCATTAGACTTGTTCTCATCGAGAAAAAAAAGTCATAGGACGGATCTGTCCGTCCGTCTGTCCGTGGACATGTATCAGGGCCTAAACTGTAAGGGATAGGGACAAACGGTTTTCGGATTCGGATTCTGCGTGACCAAAATAGGTTTCATTCCTAATTTCTGGAGCCCAACGAGAAAAAGTCTCGTGATTTGCCAATCTCGTTATCTTAAAACGACATTATTATTATTATTATTATTATGGAAAGTAAACAAATATTATCCATTTCCTGTTCACACTGTCTGGCACTCGAAACTTGGCCATAAATGCTGAAAATTTACGACAACATCCCCAAGTCCCACCTCCACCATTCATCTCTCTAGAAAACGCTTGGTACTCTCAAGTCCCCCACCGTAAACCTCTCTCAGAAGCGAATTTTCTCGCCAATCTAAACCTCCATAATTGGGCAACTCTCCTGTCACCTGGTGGCAACCATAATATATATTTTTTAAAAAAGAATCCCTGGCAAACTGGGAGAGGAACGACCGCAGCTCTCTTGAGTCTTCCAGTTTGCTTCCAAGATAAGACTATGCACTCTGCAGGCTCTTTTCACGCCCCCCCCCCTTTCCCCCATCCACCCCCGCCTTCTTCCTCTACCAAGGCCGGATCGATCCTTAGCCTGCAACCGGGCCCATTCTTGGAAATAGCACTAGTAGTCTCTCACTAGGTCAATACACATCTCACGTACTAACATTTCCCTGACGCTGGTGCCAGCTGGGGATAGGGTTGCGCCATTACGTTTTATACTGTTATTCTTAAGGGGAGGGGGAGGGGGGTCTTTTCTTTTAGCAGTGTCGTTAATCCTGCTAATGACCAACCGAGGTGGGATCAATGTGCTGTGGGCATATTTCATGGTTCAGTTAGCTGCTGAAAGTGCGGTTCATTTAAGCCCAGGTTGGTGGGACAATAGAAGGTAAATTATGTATTGTCAATTCGTGTACACTGTACCAAGGATCGTAGATGAACTACTGAGGACCAGAGAATCACTTTATGTAGAGGTGTCATTTGGTCGTCAAAGACTCGTTATCGAGATACTATAGTGAACCTGTTGGCAGTACATGACAGTTGATAATAATAATAAGAGATATCCCGCCGATTTACTAATGTAGTACTATTCTTCACCCATAGATGGCGCATACTCCCTGTGCACACTCCTGCCACTCTGAAGTCATGCGAGAGATAGCGACACTATCAGGTGGGATAAACATCCGACGGAGAGAATAAGCCTATTAGGAGAACGATGGGCCTAAAGGTATGTAATATCCTTGCAGGTATGCAACACTCCTCGCGACCTTCGCAGCTCTTGGCGTTTGCAATTTAAGATGGTTATATCCTGCAGAATTCAAGGCCAGTCCATTAATATTTTGTGGCGGTAAAAAGAATGAGCTGAACTTGACAAGTCGAGCGGTTTGAAGTACGTACATAGGGGGATGTGTGTTCTTTTTCCTGTTTGGGAGCACCTGCTGTTTACGTGCGTTGCATATGCATGTGAAAGTCAAACGCTGACATGGAATCCGGTCTAGCGCTAGGGACAACTACAAGGTCGGTTCTCTGTGTCGTCAAAACAGAATATTACTTTCTGGTGACTCTATATGTGCACATGTGACTTGCTATTCTACAAATAGGTTTATGACCTAAAAGCACAATGTCAAATACGGTCCCCTCTCTCTGGTAATGTTATGGCAGCAGGTGTAGGAGTATAGTAGGGGTGGGGGGGGGGGGGGGAAANGGGGGAAAGACACTGATTGGAAGCTATTGTCCCCTCGTGGTCTGCTTTCTGAGCAGGGTTGATACATCCCTCCCACACTGAATCACACTATGTTGCCATATTCCACACCCACTGTAACATCAACCTTCATCTGCATACAATTTACATTAAATGGATCCAGGATATGGCTCGTTTGTGGGATTCATTCAGTCAAAACACATCCTTTTAAATCCTATAGTGAAGACACAACAAATGACATGAAATTAGAAAAAGGCAGGGTGAAAAATTTAAAGCGTTTTGGGACTACCCGTGTTTTTCGAGGAGGGTTTCGGTGACTACCTTTGTTACTCTTGGCGGGAATTTATGTAGGCGCCGAGCCAGAAATAAGCTGCCGGGTTGACACACCCACAACCCCGAATTCTTCAGCTTGGCATTTCCTGTTTGTAAACCGACTTGCTTGTTATCAAATATTATATGACAAGTATCGAGGCAAATAGGTTCTGATTGTTGTACACAGTGCTAACGGCCATAAAAGTAAAGGGTCTACACTTTAAAAAAAATCGTGACAACTCAATTTGTGGGGTGAGATTATCATAATTTGACTCAAACGTCTCTGTCTGGATAAGGAAAATCCTAGGGAACTAACCCGATTACAAAAGAGACAGCAACCAGGCCACCCTTAATCGTGAAAAACGCGCCTCAATGCCAATTTAGCAGTCGTAACGTAATTTCCAGGGGCATTTCGAAGTCGGCTCCATTTTTTTTGCCACATCCATCTTGATGCTGGCCCACTTCGTTTTATTCGTTAAGTCATGTTTCAAGACGATAAACTAGTCTTAAAGCCTATTCATTTGGTGTGTGCGACAGCAATTTCCTTACAAAATATCAGCATGTACCGGAACTCAAAATCATTCGCATAATTAGTGGAAGGTCACTGATTTGAAACTTCCGTCCTTATGACAAAAACATGCTGCTTGTTTCAATGTTGCCATTTTCTTGATTTTCTGCCAGTAACATCGGTTCTGTTTCCAGCTTATCGCCCACAACCAACCCTGACGAATTGGGAAAACGCGACTTTTCTAGTTGTAAAAAATATATATATATGTGCACGGGTTGTTGGTCCTAGTTTCGACGCCCTTTGCGCCTGACTAATGATGACGATGATGGTAGTGATGATAAGTCACTCGGAGGTGTGGGGGCGGAAACTTGGGGATCTCAAATTGGATCCAACTCGGGCTGAACGCCAAATCGTCACTTGTGTCAAAGGACACTAGACATAACCTTACAAACTAGTTAGTCAAAAGACAGTTGATTGGACATGGTGGCGCCACCAGTACGACACCAAAAGTTACGAGCTCTCGGTTTTCCATGAACAATTACAGCATGATGACGAATATAGGCGCAAAAAATGTCCCCTCCATCCCCTATGATGCGGCCAGTTCCTTCATCACCCTTGGCCAGACAGAGTGAAACACAACGTTTCTAAGAAATGAGACGAGGGAACCGGCCTCCACATAAAAGTTTCCTTCAATTGTTGGGTCCTTTGTTCCGATTTTTTGGGCGGGTCATCCACAGGGGAAATAACGTTAGGAATTTTATTAACTTGCGTGGATTTTAAAGTGCTTCCGGATTTAGGACCCGGGTCAAAGTACTCCCGATTTTTGGCAGCTGCTTTGAGGGTAGTTCCGGGGGTCTACAGTAAAAACCGTGGTTGGAGGACCCCAGGCAGATGGTGGCCCACAAAGGGTGTCCTTGTTCCCCCATCCCCTACTGGCTGGAGGGGGGGAAAAGCAGCAGACAGACGGTATCCATCGTCTCTTGGAGATGATGAGGAGGAAGCCAGCTTTGCTTATTTTACTAACTGAAACTTAGATGCACTTTGCTGGATAGTTGTGTTTGATACGGTTCTATCGATAGGCTGGATACAAGATGGCGGCCAAAGTAGCACCGGAAGTACGACCGGAAGTAGCCAATCAGCCCCATGCCAGTTATAAGCAACCATACTAATATGTACATTAATTATGATCCGGCAAGGTCGTGACAGATTGCAGTGGAAACGTACGATTATTACACTTCCGGTACAGATTCATGTAATCACAAGTAGGCTTCTGAAGGGTCGGACAATCAACAGGATGAATCTCACGTGTGTTTAGACAGCGTGTAAATCAGAATTTTGGATACGATTTTTTTGTCGGAATGCCCCGAAAATGATTACGCGTAATCACACTCCTATTTGATATGCTATTGAGAAATGATAACATTTTTGATTAGATGCAACAAGGATTAGCAAGGTTGCAAATACTGACAGGGGGGCCCTCCTTGCTTGTATTCAATTACTGCGAAAGACTCCCGCAGTTACGCCCGCAAAAACATTTGACCTCTCGTGCCGCAGCCTCACCCCTTGATTACACCCGCTTAGCTAATTATTTGTTTGTAATCATCGCCTGCTGGACTGCACAAATATCATGCCACTGATTTTGTGAAAACAACCAAATTGGAGTAAACAGGGTGCTGTGCTATAGGATGGAGCTACTAATAAAGGAGGGCAGTGACCACGCCCTGGGTGGGAGGGTGTGCATGTGATGACCCCTTTGGTGACCCACCCCATCGTCTTCAGGGTGTCCGGCGCCGGTCACGAATAGACACGTATGATACAAGACTGATGACCGACATTGGTTAGATGCGGGTTACCGATAGTTGGCCAGTGTATTTCTAGGATCTCGTGCCGTCGGTCATTGACGTCGTTGCAATAATTTGACCGGTTTTTTTTTGTAAACACAGCGCTTCCGGTATCGCAACAAGATTCGAGTACACTTTTTCTAAAGGCCAATGAAATTTCAATTGGTCAACGATTACATAGTCGTTGCCAAGTAACATATACGGAAAATAATTTCTAGAGCATGTGGCGGATAGAGTGAACCCGAAAAACCGGAAGTGGCCGGTCACCGGAAGTTGACCAGTATATTCAGATATGCTGAATCTGAAAATCGATAGTTACCTGTCCACCATGACGGACGAACACGTATGAAAAAAAGTATAAGACACTGTCCAAACTGTATGTTTACATTGCCATACAGTGGTTTAAATCCCTCTGAGTTGATTAAACCCCCCAGAATATCAGACAGGTGCAAAAAGTAGCCGGAAATTCTTGTTTCAAGCAGCTGCTGAATGTTCCCACGATGGGAAAAATAACCGCCGGAACACATGTCGCTATCTGTCACAATTCCGCAATCGGTCCTGTTGCTAAGAGCGTGTCATATACTATCTACTTCAGGACTATAATTCGCCGCCACGCCTAAAACGGCTCGATAAAGTCCAACACACTGGCAAAAAAAAAAGGCAGCATCTAGTGTCGACAATCCATCCCGGATCAATGCAAGACACCGGGTATTTTTTTTTGAGGGGAATCCGGGGGCCCAATCTGAGCAGAGGGCTTTAAACCCGCTGTCTCCGGGCACCCCTTTTCCCTTGATGAGACCCACTTTCTACGGGCTCCCGGTGTGCCAAATCCGGATCTCCGGATTCAGGAGATGCCGTGCCTAACTACAAATTGCGACAGAGGGTTTGTGGGTGTATCTATATAGGGGACCCCCCCTAGCACCCAGTCGAAAAGGAAGCAACGAATGCTGCCAATTTATATCATTTATTCTTCTATTTATATTACTAGAAAGCAACCCGGAGTTGCCCAGGCAAGAATTAAACGACATTTTATGCGTAAAACTGGCGTAGGAACTGAAAATAATAAGCCTCATCTGAGGTGGCCAACATGCCTCGTAATCTGAGGTGGCCAACACGCCTCGGTTAGCGGAGTCGACGCATGCGTGGAATTTATTCTGATAGGAGGTGTAAACATCCTTAAATATTTTGCCATCATTTGTTACGAATTGAATGGCGCAGTTTGTTTTAGTGTGACAACCTGAATTGTATAGGGAGAACTGGAAACTACAAAAAGGCGTGAAATATGTGAGACACCGGAACCTTTTTGTCGAATTCCTTCACGGATTTTTGATTCTGATATATATCTACTTGCGAAAAATCTGCGGGAAATCGCAAGTGGAAGTCAGCAATTATGGTCATATCCTGCTCCAATCGGCAACACACCTGACACCTATAATTTTTTTTTCATCGGGGTCTTTTCTGGAACAATGGTACACACATTATGGTTGAATTTGGCTCGGTAATGTGTGATTAACCCCATCGATATGGCGGGTCACGTCTTGCAAACAATACTGGTGAGCACAGGATGTTACCGGATGTTACTTTGTACTCTCGGTTATCATCTTCAGATCTACTAGGATGCTGAACAGGCAAAAATAATGGGTAGGACATACTGTACATTTTAAAAATAATAATTCCTGCTGAGCGTCTTTTGATGTTTTCCCATAGGGTGGTGCACCCTCAAGAGACTTGACCTTGTTTATGACCACCTGGCCCCCAGCACCTCCTTATTCACGCGACAGCTGGCAATCTGTGCCCAGCCTTTCGGGGTCAGCTGCACACTCGGTACACATGGTCGTGCCCGTCTTAATCGCATTGCATCCTTTTCATAAACACTGTTGCAAATTGACCTCTTGGGGGTTCAACTTGGCAACCCAGGCGGTCAGTGGAAGTGGTCCATTATGCCTATTAGGCCACATATGCATGGGGACAAAGGACGATGACCAACAGGACACAACCTTCTAATATTTTATGATATTGTTGTACATTAGGTTTGAATCACACAGGGTGAGACTACTAACTGTACCTTGCCATGGCCCTGTGGGTACGAAGTGACCCTCAAAGTTTGGGGTCTTATCTGAGATCGAAGTGGTTCCCAGGGGCCAAAAGGCGTTGGACCAACGGAGCGAAAACAACCAAAATCCAAGACAAAGCCGGTTTCTTTCATTCACCGGAAGTACTTGATGAAGGTGGGGGGAAAAGAAAGAACTGGCTTGTTGGACTGGAAAATGTATATATAAATGCAGACTATTTCCTCACAAAGATTCGTCCCTTTCGGCTTATGATGGACTATACGGTTAGGAATATGAGCCTTGACTTTGAACTATGTAAAACGGTGGTATTATGCAGACCTGGGAGTATGATAGTGCAAGCTCAAGGACTAGTGGTGCGCAGGGCACAAAAGCCTGTGTAATGATTTACTGGGTGAGTCATAACTTCTAGTCAGTAACCTTGCTGTACGCTATTTATAGGTGAGGAGTCGCTGTAAATCATATGAAATGTGTTTTTGCTCTTTCCACGTACTTGAAATACGATCTGAAATCATTTTTTTTGAAAGGAAATACGTTTTTTTTTTCAATTGACAGCCCGGTTTAGTATTCATTGTTAGATATATTGCTACCAGCAATATATTAATAACATCTAACCCTCACAAAATCTCACAAAATGTGATGAAACTATGTCATTATGAGTCATATTTACTTCAATTTTTCCCTCCCTGTGTAATGAGTCATTGATTGATATTTACTACAATTTTTGTTGCTAAAATTTGCTGGGTAAAATTTGAGCAAAATTATGCCCAGAGAAACTCGAAGTCGCTCTAATCTAGTCAGACAGAAAATACTCAAAAACAATGTGGTCAGCCATGCAACCAACAATGGAGGAAATGAACATTTTCTTGAAAAACAAGTACCGAAGCCCTCGTAATATATTCTGGGCATGTATACCGTCACGTTAAACCAGTTCAGCCCCGTACATTCTGATTCAGATCGACAACAATTTTGCATTTTTTTTCCTGAAATGAAAATTTACATCCCATTCTTAACAATGACGCGACTTATTTCAACATAATAGGTCACACTTGGCTTCCCAACCTCTCACATAACAAGAGTTCGATGGGAGTGTGACCCTTCCTCAATTCAAAAGGTGACAATCGGAAGTAAGTTTGTCCACACTTTTAATTGTCCGGTGATTCAACATATGAATCAGCGAGCGTCTCGACGTTGCCAAGTCGCACCAAGTGACGTCACATGTCTTGGAAATAGTCATATCTCTTTTCAAATCGTCGGATTTCCAATTTCCGTTCAAGCCCTGCGATTTCCTCCTTTTGTGGATAGAAATTCCCCCCCCCCCTTTCCCTCCCTCCAAAATGTCAATCACTGTTAAATTAGCATCAATTTCCACCGCTTTTTGGCTGCAACCTGAACTTTGCTGGTAAACTCGCTGAGCCTGAAGCAACGTCACACCTAATTAGGAGCGTGTAATGTCTCCGTGTCAATTAATTGGTGCAGCTCAGTTTGGCTATTGTTATCATTTGAGGTGATGCGGACGAATTGATATGGCCTTCCACATACTGGCGCGTGTGACACATGTAGCCGCAAGGTGATGTTCCCTTGCAAAATTATGTATCCCCACTAATTGGAAGCGTGGGAATTAAGCAAAAAAAAATGACCCGGTTTTCAAATCGTGGGAACACCCTGTAGCGATAGGTGAATCATCATCCAAGAAATCCAGCAATGTGGACAGGAACTATGTCAACTCTATTTTCTATGATTGATAGCAAACTGTGTCGTCACTCCCACCCGGACCAAAAAAACCGCGTTGGCAGTACACGACCTTCGACGCTTTTTGCCTACAGTCGAACCTGCATGCAAGTTATGTTTATAGGCGTAGTTACACGCTAAGAACTAGTCTGTCTTTTAAGCCTCCAAACTGACGCCTCCGTTTTCCCCTTCAAAGTCTATACCTGTCTGGAAGAGGCGGTATTTTTACCGAAATGTTCCCCCTTCCTTTCACTTTCAAAAGACTCAGCAACCGGAGGCGGAATCCCTCAAAATATGTAGCATGTCCTTAGATAAGCAGTGGGATCTTCTTTTTAAGTAAAAGTGCCGGCTTAGTGAAAACCCATGAGTGCCTATATTCTGACGTCAAATTGTAAGCCCAAAACCGCATCTAAAAGTAGTCTGCCCCAAATAATAGATCAAGGACGGCCAGTATTTATCCTCATGTTCAGCCGTGCATTTGCCGTGTTTACCTCCAGCTTTCGATTTCAACTGGCTAAAAATTTCAGAAAATATTACATTATCTGAAAGTGCACCGATCCAATCGATTTGCATTTTGGGGGAGGTTGGCACTCATGGGACTGTTGACCACAAGTTGGCACCCCTGGGACAGGTTGACCACAAGTTGGTACCATAGGACTGTTGACCACAAGTTGGCACCCCTGGGACATGTTGACCACAAGTTGGTACCATAGGACTGTTGACCACAGGTTGGTACCCCCTGGGACTGTTGACCACAAGGTCTCATCAGTTGGAGTGTCAATTACGCGAATTTGATGAATTTAAGGTGATGCGTGCTTGTGGGTAGGATAACCCATTTGCCGCTTGTGGTCAGCCTCCTGTAACTGGTGGAAGGCCAGTTGTTTCCTCCAGCAACCGGCTTTGAAGAACCGGAAGCTTCTTTCGCATGCCGGAGAGTGTTCCACCATTCCTTCTTCGGCCCTGAGGGCACCGCGCGATTTCTTTTGTGGGACCGTCTCCCAAAAAAGAGGACCCGCGGGTTCTACCACCCCACAGATGTTGTATAGTAGGAGCTAGAGAGAGGAGCCCCGGAACTCACCACTATCGATCAGCGCAATGGCGACCAAGAGCAGCACCATCCGAAAGGATCCCATCTTCATCTCCATCCTCGCTTGGGATGAACCCGGAGGACCACAAAACTGGGCCACGGCTTGTCTCCCCAGCCGGTTTGATCCACTGCCCTTTTTGGAACTCCCGAAGACAGAAAAGTGAGTGGGAAAAACCACACGAGAGAACAAATCCCACACGAGCAGCACCGACCTGTCCTGGACTGGCAGCGACGCCCGACTGAGGCAACTGAGGTCCTAGAACTCTCTTGTCTGGACGGTAGGCTCGCGGGGGTAGCGACCTTGCAGTGTTGGATAGTATGGATTGTACCAGCAAGGGTTCGGTGCGAGTGCCGGCAGGGAGCAGGCGCAGCTGTATACACACACACGCTCAGCTGAATTGGGAGCTTTTGCTGACTGTCTTTTGGCGGAACATGTTTCAAGAGCAATGGATATTAATGGTGACGTACTGGTGGCGCCACGAGCTCCTGGTGGCAAAAGAGCTAGGTGGGGTGAGATTGTGCCAGCGCATTTTTGGACAACAGTAGCGAATTTATGCATGTTTCACTGAGGGATGGTCAAGGTTGGCAATGACGATATTCGCGGTATAGGGCAAACTGTTCTGCTGTCCCAAGGAGAATCACCCTATCTCCCAAAACTAGTAAGAGTGAAAGTGTCATGCCCTGCACTAATGAGTCAGGGGTGGAGGTTGTATGCCGAGAGAAAACGGTTTTAATTCGTCAATTTAAATTTCGCGGGTTTACTTAAAAACTGTTAAAATTTGCATTGTTTGACGTTTTTAGTTGTTACGATTTAACAAGGAATGTTTAAATTCAACAAAAAGTAGACTTGGTAAAAATTAACATTTGAATTTCACAATTAATACTAAAAAAGTTGACGTAACATAAAAGTTGCCGTCCGGTATAGGAAATTGGCCACAAAAACCTTTGCTTTCTTCTAATCCAAGTTCTAATCTTTAAAATAAGGTAGGCTATCCGGCTATCGTAAAGTGAGATAATGACTATTTCGGCTCCAATGGCTCCAAGACGAAGATTATGGCTGCTGCTGCTGCTGCTGCTACTATACTACTACTACTACTACTACTACTACTACTACTACTACTACTACTACTACTACTACTACTACTACTACTACTACTATCGTGATAGGCCCGGCTTGTCTGGTGCCATCTTTCAATATTCCCAACTTTATTATTCATGGCCTCGTTGGTGATCGGCTGATGGACTTTCGGAGCTTGGGAGGAATTGGTGAAAACCCATCGAAACGCTTCTCACATGACATATCAGCACGATCCATGAATCGAACTCAGGAACGTCGGCTTCCATCGGATGTAGAAAGGCGGTGATATTTTTAATATCCTTGGCCATGAATTATGTAACAAATTGAGCTACTATGTTCGTTAAAAACACTAACGACAGTGCTACAATGGGCACAAAACCTGCTCAAAAATTGCCGAAAACGCCTCAGTTACTACCAACAATGGACTCTTTCAGCCATATATTAGTCCAGCCCACTAATAACATTTTCAAGAGCTCACATATATACGAGCAGCACGCTACCCACATATACACGGAGCCCCCCAGATGAGATGTATGTCCTGAGGGCCACTAATGAAATTCCCCCTCCAACAAAAGCCATGGGTAGCATGAAAGTATGATAAGAAGTAAAATGCCAGGCGATTCTGAACCTTAGAACCGAACCCACGCACCTAGTTCCGAGGGCAGGGTCGAATGAGCAGGTGGGTCTTTCGACCATTAAATGTCTTGCTGATGCAAGGTAAAACGAAAGGATGGAAGAAAAAAAATCACGGCAGCTGCTGTCCGGCAGGTGTTACCTGGGAAGGTATAGGTTGTGTGATAAAGGAAGTTCAAGGCACTCAGATTTGCACACTTTTATCTAGGATTTCTGGAGCCATCTGGATAGATTAAATGTCTTTATTATAGCTAGATATTCAGACGAAATAATATCAAATGTTGAATCCAGGTGTTCTAGTTTTAAGACACGCATTTGTTCATACTGTTACATTGAATTTGATACAAGAATATTCCCCAGCATACTTTTTTTTAAAAAAAATAATAAACATGCTTACTTATAGTTGTCGACGGCGAGTTTAACCGCCACATATGCGCTGTGGAAATACAAAATATTTAACAATATTTCACATTGCAAGCGTGTATACTGTAACATTATGGAGTACCTACCTGATAAGGCTGTTATTTTTATAAATAGTATGTGGCATAAATATTTAAATTCACCCCCACTCGAGTGATATCCTACGTACCTTGCTGTCTTTTTCCATATCGCGTATTTGGTTCTCAAAGTTCCTGTCCACGATTGTCCTTGTTGTCGCCTTCATGCAATTTACTAAACGTTGAATTGGACTGTAAAGCAACAGACATCAGGGTGTGTTTCGATAGTGGGGATCATGGTGGCTTACTCGCATATGATGTCAGGCTCATTCTGCAATCCATTTTCTGTGAGGAACTGATGATACACTGACATGCAAATCTCCGCCTTGCTCCCTATTCCGAAGGTACGTGTTCCATCCAAACCAGCTTTGAATTGTTAAAAATTATATGATTTTTTTCCAGTAATTTTAAGAACTATCTTACCTATCAGCAAGTTGACGACAATAAGTGCCAGCAATTTTGCCTCAGCCATCTGTGAAGGGCGGGAAATGTTTGTTAAGAACTTAATTTCCAGATTTTTTTCGCACCTCTGAAGGTAGTTTTGGCAGGTTTCTTACCGGAAATATTAGAAGAGGTGTCACGGGATGCTGACTTCAACGCGGACTTGGAATTACTGTGCAACGGACCTGTCACATCCTTTTGTATGAATCCTTGAGTTGTGCAGACAATGTATTGCATAGAAGGACAGTTAAGATAATACTGCAGTTTCATTCATGTCTTGACACGACAAGATCCCCGCGAAACAAAGCTAGTTTGCGACAGCAACATTTCTTTATTTCTGATACATCATGTAGTTAAAACGTTTATGTCATTACGCCAGCTAGAGATAAGTCGGTTGGCTTATGAATGGTGAATTTCGAAATGATTTTGTCATCATTCTGAATTTCATATCTTCAAATTGCAAAAGAATTGTTTGAAAAGGCCGTATGCATATTTATAACATAACTTACATAAGGTCAAGTTTGTTTGCGGTATATTTTCTTCAGCAAGTGACCTTCAGTGATTGTGACCTTATGATTTCTAGGGCGGCCACAAGAGCTGATGATATAAACGAGTTACATCATCAATTTGGTAATTTTCTCATTCCCCCTGTTGACCCACATGAGACGTGATTGTAAGCCGACATTATTTATTGGAACACTTATGTTCCTTTTCCTTTAAGAAGACGCAAAGTTAAATTATTTATTGTGAGTGATAAGCGCTATCTGCATTTTATGTCAAAATGAATATTCCTTCAGCTATTTTTCCCCCAACATATTATTTTGCGCGCTATCTTGGGATTTGCCTCTGAGACATTATCTCAGCAATCTCAGGAATTTTTCATATTCACATCGCAGTATATTGGAAGTCCACCAGACGTCTACAGTTTACTGTACGACGTAGTGTAGACAAGCAGCTATAGAATGAGTATATAAACGGAAGTCCTATGCGTCATGGAAAGTCGTTTTTCTGCAGCACGTTTTTCTGGCATCGCTTTCATGTTGCAACACTCATAATGGACAGGAAATACAGCCTGACTCTGAGGATGTTTGGCAAACAGTTTTTGTTTCCTTCCAGATAATGGCTAATGAATCACTGGATATTTGTTAGATTCGCATCATACCCATGCCGACGATGAATAGCAAATTGCTCTTTATACCAGCTGCCGTTTGTTTACACTGATTGTTATGTATTTTAAAATATTACATGTTTGGCTGTTACCAAAGTAACGGAATCTCAGCCAGAAGCAGTTCTGATTGTGAATCGTTAACAGCATCCGACATGAACAGTGCACCGAAGCCTCTGTTGTTTAAGTCACTTAGGGAGCTTCCTTCAGTGAAACCCCGAGCTTCTAGCCGATTTCCACGTCTGGACTTATCGCGATTTCCTCCGACGCTCGCGGAAGTCTTCGTACATATCGTCCTTCCCATCACAACCCCTGTTGGAGCTGTGCCTCTTCTCACCAAAGAAGAGATGAAGGAAGTGGATCACGCATGCTCTTTTAGAGAGTATCGGAAGTTCTTTGGTATGTCTCACATTATTATTATTATTATTATTATTATTATTATTATTATTATTATTATTATTATTATTATTATTATAGATATGCAACAATTTTGAGCGGCTCTGCTGCTGCAGATTGCGATAACCTAGATAAGCCAATACACGCATGCCATTTTTGCATGGCATCGTCTTGAGTTTGGACGTATCTCCTTGGTAATGCAACATGCGTACAGTCATTGTTTAGGGCTATAAAAAATACTAGTGAATGCGGTATCTCCATGTTCTCCTCATGATCGTGCACGTTAACATAATCCTGTCAATTCTCCACGCCCGCGTGCTTAACGTTTTCCAACTTATTCTCAGCATATTTATGTAAGTGATCTCATGTAGGTTATTATTGATATTGTTATTAACATGCAAGTAACATTAAGTTGCTTTTATTTGCCAGTTAAGAAGCATGAAGAATTGCAAGATTTTGAGACAAACCCTCTCTCGGACATTGCTCTGGAACTCTACGCTGAAGTCATTCGCTTCACCAAGTACGAACCTTATTATTTTGTATGCTGTGTTTCACTATGATGCACCTAATTATTATATTACCAACGTGCAATTAATTCGCTCCAATATTTCAGGCTTCACGAGTGGTCGACAGAAAAAATGTCGTACTTTCTGGGAATAGTGTCGCTCACCCACAAATATTTCATGTCGTCCAGGTTCCGAAATGCTGATGGCACATGGAAATACTTCAAGGAGCTCATGTTGAACCACACTCTGCAGGTAATTTTGGAGATATACAAAATATGACTTTGATAAATTCGTGTGATGTAGAATTGTGTATAGGGGCTCGTCTCACAGAAACATTGTATTTCGTGCACTATAGTGTTAATTACATGCAATAATATTTCAGAGGCCTCCATTCAGCAAGGAGGTGTTCACTCCAGAAGAGAGCTACCTTGGTGTGAGCCACATAGTGAGGATCTACTTCCACCACCTAGTTCTGATGCAGTGTTTCATTTTGCCCAATTACATCCTCCACATCCCTCTGGAAGGAGTCGATCTCCCTCCATCAGCACCTGAAGCGTCACAATCGACTGTCAAGATAGTAACTTAAAAATCATACGTGTCCAAATTGTTTCAATAACTGTTTAGAAATCGACATGTAGTACCGCATTGCATTGTACCAGCCCCGAGCATGTACAGCCAAAAAAGTAATAGTAAACGTAGATGAGGACAATAGAACAATGACATTATCGTAACCATGGTTTCGCCATTGCGATCATGGCAAATTCTTGGGACGGAAGTAGCTTCAAAGCTTACCGATGATCGTTGTGCACCTAGGGTTCACTGTGTTTCTGCTGCATGCACGACGCCTGCACATACTTCAAATCCTTTTGACTCTCTTTTTGTAAGTACAGGGCAACTGTGGGTCTATACCTTGCCAGCAGATATGAACACTTTCTAAGAATTTGGGTTGGGAATCATATCATTTCAGCTGAAGACGTAGGATGGAAGTCATCGCGATGGGCAGGAGGACACTTGGTAATGCACGTGGTATGTCATTCTAAAACTCACTTTGTGATGTGATTTTAGAATATTTTAAGCACTTACCCGCTGAATTTGTAAAATACCATAGTGGGACGCATTGATATTATCGTCAGTTTTAGTGTTGAATTTCCATGTCTTATGATAATTGTGCATTTATTGGTCACAGCGATCAACATATTTGATGCACCACAAAAATGAATCCAGCCTGCAGTGTGGCAACAGTGATGATGACATCGTTCAAATATTCAGAGAAGAAATTTATAAGTCCAGCTCCAGCTGTAAGGACATTGTAGGCTACTGTACTCTGTTCGGAGATTAATGTAGTTGCGTCAATAACACAGTGATGTTTTTGCGTATTTCAGGTGAAACAAGTGCTGTGTCTCGGAGGTGTCGGGTTTTTTAATGACTGGCCAATTTGACTGTTTTAAAATTGAATGATAAAACACATTTCGATTGTGATGAATTTACTGACAGCACTTCTTCTGTCAAAGAGTGTGACACCATCATGCTGTATTTTAAAAAGGGTTTCCAAAGCTGGTTATCCAGCTTAGCATAAAAATGGACAGTAATAAAGTGTTTCATGACAAAAAAAAATATATATTTTTGTGATAATCACTAATTAGGTTTTAAATTATTGTTGAGAGCTGCAGTTTAAGTTAATTTGTGGATATGGCACTTAAAACTTCCATTAGCTCTTAACAGTAAGTTACAAGAGCATGAGATGATGAGCCATATTTCTTACTACTCATCTTTGGCGTATCATGATTCATGGGATATTGGGATTCCTTTTATTTCAGCATAGCTCATAGGCTTTGGGTAATACATGAACGTGACGATTTGACAAATACTTTTTGCACTACTGCGAGAAACTGCTGGCATTAATATTCATTCATAATCGTCATATTGAATAGAATAATACATGTGTTGCGCACGACTTTCGAACTTCTTGGTCTCCGCTGCTATTTTATACGTAATCGGCACACGTTTTCTGTAAGAATATAACAAGAAATAAAGTTAATATGAGAGTTAGATGTGTCGAGCGTGTATTCTTATAATTTGAAACATATTGTTGTGGTTAGATGCTGAATAAATAATTGGTTTACTGTTTGGATTAGAATATATTGCACTGATTGCAAAATTAAAATATGAAGTACAGAACGACCAGAGTCATATTTGGTTCAAAGTTTAGTCTGGCAATTTGTAGAAAAGTCCTTTCAGATGATCAGATCTGTTTTTATGTCTACCCAATTACAAACGTGTTTGAAATTTTTAATCAACAATAATGCAATCTTAAAACCCCCATCGCTCTAAATTTAGTCAAAATAAGTGACTATGACCTCACTGCATTTCAGGGATACATAAATGTAAATAGAGTTGCAATTACCTTACTCTCAAAGTGCTCATATAAAGCCTGCAGTGCCTCACAGGGAACATACACTTAGAATGTTCTTAATTATCACAGGCTTATTAAGTGCACATTGCCACACTTCTCCTTGGATTTTGCTGACAATAGGCAATTGAAGCAAGGATTATTTGGGTACCAATCGCTTCCCATACGAAATTATTATATTAGAAACATATTTCCTAATGTTTCTTTCGTAGGTGGAACTCCCCTTTTCAAGGAATTGGGCATTTTTATTGCTTGAAGAGTGATCACTTTACCGTTCATGATGCCACATGCGTGCGAGTGTTTTATGGCGTCCATGCAATGGAATTCTTAAGACGCTATTGATCCAAAAATGACTGCCGTTTCATGCAGTGGAGCTAGGGTATATGCAAAAAAAGACCTTTTACATACTCAAGCACTGTACGTCAAGGCGTACAATGGCGTTCCGGCCTCGTCATTTTTTTTGTTATCAATTTATTACATTAATGGGCCTATTTTTCCCCCTTAGCTTTTTTGACATACAGTTTATTCCTACGTGGACAGTTGTATCAGAGATAAAAATGGTCTAATTCATAATATTATGATTGTATTGATTTATTCTGAAGGGAGCGGTAAACTCTTATGGGTTCAAAGTACTGATCGGATTTCTAGTCATACACCGGCATGAAAATGCCACCATTTTCTGAGGAATTAAGTTTTCGTAATGTTATATTTCATGAACTGATATTTGCGTATTGGTCGTGGTTTTAATTTTGAAAATTAAGTACTGGCTTTTCAAAACTGCTGAATGCCTTTTTCATAGGGAAGTGTCGTGATACCGTACCGTAATAAGTAATTGCATTGTATGTTTGTTGTACTGGGTGGTGAATTGGTGGCCTACCATTCAACACTGATATTATAGTGGAATATAATATTGTAATGGGCTTTTTGAAGTCATTGCGAGTGTTTTTTGAAGATCAAGGAGCTATGTGGGGGGATCACAATGATTGATGAACAACGTGTGCCATTTTTTTATTTATTCATTAATATAGCATTACCACATTCAGATATTTGCATTACTTGCTTCATTATACATGGCAAATTAATCATAGTGAATCTAAATAAAATGTTTGTGATGAATATTCCGGATCTAGTCGTATAAGTTCTGCTATTGAACACTTGCACCTATACCCCAATGAAGACGACATATTTTATGTAAGACAGAAAATGAAACTATATATTGCATTATGACCAGTTGTGCATTATTTGTGTTCTTTCATTATAAAACCATGCTTTTATACTACAGCAAGTAATACTGTTGTGGTCGTGCATAAGAATAAAATTATTCTTGAATTATATGCACTTCGGCAGGCCTATATACACTGAATATTGTCATTGAAATTATGCAACAATGCGAGTTCCAATTTTTACTCCCAAGGAAAAGTAAAATACTCTTTAAACAAAATGATTCATAGTACCAAAAACTTGTGAAATTCTTGAGCTGGTATGGGCCGCAGTTATATTAACAATGATTATAAACAAAACGGAACAAGTGGATTGATTACCTTTGCTTCCAAATACAAATGATGAGCGTCTTTTTTGTATTCTTGGTCAGCAATCAGCAGATTCTTCCCAGACAAGCGACTAATTCTCTGATGTGCTTTTATGCAAAACTCGTCTTATACTGATGACATTTGTTTTTGGAGAGATTTAGAATTTTTTTAGAACTCTAGTGAAAAAATGCTCTCGGAACTCACGGGCACGCATCGCTGTGTAGCCCAGGGTATATCCTGTGACGTGGAATTATTCGTGGTATGTCTGCAGGGACATTTTTCTGCCGATGGAGCTACGTGTACGTGGCGCATGTCTCTCATGATGAGTAATGCGATACGGTCGTTCTTCTGCCTCCACTGCAATGACTATGAAATCTCATGAACTCTGGTCATTGTGCACCTGAAGTACACACGACCATGTAGGCCCAGCAAAAGCAATTATAAATGCCATTATATTACATTCTTACTTGAAACAAGCAGCACAAGGAACAGATTCTTACAAGAATCCATGTTATTATCTGAAACCGATCAGCAGGTAAATGCAGTTAAAATTATTGGAGTTTTCTGATCTGTTATAATATAACATATCAGAAAACTCCAATAATATAATCGCTCGTAATTCACTAGTAAATTCAAACATACTGTCTGTACCAAACATGTAATCCACTTTCAATAACAGATGTGAATATGAATCTGTTCTAAACCGAGAATGAGTTGACGTACTTCATGGAGATTTCCTCACTTATATGTTAGTAGCAAAGCCGGGTAATGAAAGGAGGTTATTCTAGTATCTTAGTGGACATATCGCAAGTTACGAAATGAGGACAATGGACAATGAGATTTGATGAAGGTTTTGCGCATGTTTATTGCGAGAATAATTTATTGTCGCCGAGGATTCAATATGGAAGTTTAACATAACTGGATATTTGTAAGGTTAACAGTATCATTTACACATTTTCCATCGTTTTGATATATTAAGAACTAAAACACAAACCGAACAGCGAACTCTTACTTACTTAGTGGCAGACCCCATGAAGTGACTAGATACGCAATAAAGAGGGATTTTCATCTTCCAAGAAACCAGGTCGTCCTTCAGCCAAAAGCGCTCATATTCGCACTTTGAAAACCCTGCCTTCTCCAGAGCAATGGTCATGTTCCTGTTGACGTGGCAACCAGCTGAAGCAAGTGTCCACATCCCCGACATTTCGACCCAGTCCTGAATAGTGTGCCTCCACGTGCCTGGCAAGTCGTGCGAGTGCTCCAGGAACAGGTACTTGCCACCCTGTGAAACATAAATGATATCGTTCCGTGACATTGTTCAACATTTCCAGAGGAGTTACTATGCAGAGTGATGCACTCTTCCGTGTAGTATGAAACACCCTGTAAAGCTTACCGGCACAAGCACTCTTCTTATCTCACGTAGCACCTGCTCAATGTTTGTCACACTGCAGAGGACGTTGGTGACGGCGACCACGTCCACGCTGTTGTCCGGCACATCCCGCATGTCTTCACCTGTCGTTTGATGAAACTTTTCGATGACCAAGTGACTTGCATGGGCGCAGTTTTGCAACAGGTAGCCATTGAAGTAAGGGTTGGGCTCAACTAATATGACCCGACTGCCAGCTGGGAAGTATTGGAAGTTGCATCCTGAAAGAGTTCACGGTATTATAGCACTTTTATTCTTTGGGAAATAAATAGACGCAAGCACTAACCAGATCCTGCTCCAACTTCGAGAATTCGCAAATGTTCGCCATTTGTCGACTGATTCTCACTCTCATATAGGACCTTAAATAGCTTTTCTCTATAATCATGCAGCACCCTGTTGAGGTCCGGAGTAATGTGCGTGGCGAACAGATAGGCAAAGAATCTGAAATCGTAACTGTGTGTTTTATTACTGCCAGTATAGCACTTGTCAATTGCAAATAATGATTTCTAAAAATGCATAACAACTGAGGGTATACTGTACGTAGGCGGTTTGAGTATTTCCACGATATGTAACTGGGTTAACCAATCGCAATGCGGCATTTTACCTGTCTCGAACAGTCTTCAGGGCATTCTTCCTCAGAAGTAGTCCTACTAAGACGCTAAATATGACAAGTTGGTAGACGTACGACGTCACCCACTCCAACATGCTGGAGGCCCAAGCAATGTCCGAGGCAGATCTATATAGTCAATAATTATAAATCACAATATTAGCACCAATAACCAGCCAAAGATCTTCAAATGTCTAGAATTACTATTCAGTTGGATCCCTCATTTGGAAATTACACATTTAGACATATACGTACATATACTCGTACATATAGATATATACATATCACATATGTATATATATGATGGGATAATATTCGTAAAGCAGTACACGTCGGCAGGTTATGCAGTACTATATGTTGCAGTGCGACTACTTACTATCCCAGGGCAGCCTTACTCTACTGCAGATGGAGTGTAACCTTCAATATCAGTCCTTCACCCTGTTATTATAGACTGGGACCCGATTAGATAATACGGAACACGAGTGTCTGATTTGCGACACTAAAAAGTTACTCGGATGTGATTGGGTTTGCTATTGGCTTGTATTCGTAGTAGTAAGTAGTAAGTAAGACCTCCGTGGGGGAATGAAAGTGCTAAAACAAGGCAGGCGCACGTAAGACCTTCACCAATTAATTTAAGCTGCATACCATTGGTCTTACTCAAGCAATTTCTAATTCACTGCTCATGAAGTCTCCTTTCTGAAAACAATGGGTGGAATTTTCCATGGGCCACTCCATGTAAGTGTTTTCTGAAATTATGAATTTCTATATACGATTGGTGCGAATTTATTGCCATGAAACATTTATGCAGAATCGTCACCTCTTTTAGATGCTGATTTTAACTATAATGTTTAATTTTTCACGTGTAAACGTAAATTGGTGAATTTTAGAGGGTATTTTTCGATTGAATTAATCATTTTTCAGGCGCGAAAATTTTCAAGTCTGTGAGGATGGGTGCAGTTGCTTTTTTTCTATTCAAAATAAAACCCCGCCTTCTACTCTTTATTGCGAGAATTTTATTGTCGCCGAGGATTCAATATGGAAGTTTAACATAGGTCGATATTTGGTATGTTAACAGTATACAGGGTGTATCTGAACTCAGTGCCCCGACGTATATGACTGCCTTCCTAGCCACCAGAGGATCAACTTATGTAGAGGAGTCATTATGTCTGGGGAGCCTCATTAGCCTACTGAGATACACTCTTTAGCGATTCTTGCCTAATCGCTCCTTCTGACTTTTAAATAGAATTTTCTGGTGTAACTAGCCAAAGAGGCCTTACCACCTGTGGGCAACAAACCAACAAAGTCCGGCCTCCAGACCTTCCAGAGCCTTCTGACTGGGGGAGGGTTCGATGGGTGGCCTAACCGACAGGATATTTTGTACTACAATCATGTTTGCGGCCAATTATCTCCGTAATGAGGCTGCCCAGACATATGACTCCTATACTTAAATCGATCCTCTGGTGGCTAGGAAGGCAGTCATATACGTCGGGGCACTGAGTTCAGATACACCCTGTTTAATTCACACATTTTCCATCTTATTGATGCATCAATAACTACAACACAAACCGAACAACGAACTCTTACTTAGTGGCAGACCCCATGAAGTGACTAGCTGCGAAATAAATAAGCCATTTATACTTCCAAGGAACCAGATCGACATTCACCGAGAAACGCTCATATTCGCACTTTGAAAACCCTGCCTTCTCCAGAGCAATGGTCATGTTCCTGTTGACGTGGCAACCAGCTGAAGCAAGTGTCCACATCCCCGACATTTCGACCCAGTTCTGAAGAGTGTGTCTCCACGTGCCTGGCAAGTCGTGCGAGTGCTCCAGGAACAGGTACTTGCCACCCTGTGAAACATAAATGATAATATCGTTCCGTGACATTGTTCAACATTTCCAGAGGAGTTACTATGCAGAGTGATGCACTCTTCCGTGTAGTATGAAACACCCTGTAAGGCTTACCGGCACAAGCACTCTTCTTATCTCACGTAGCACCTGCTCAATGTTTGTCACACTGCAGAGGACGTTGGTGACGGCGACCACGTCTACGCTGTTGTCCGGCACATCCCGCATGTCTTCACCTGTCGTTTGATGAAACTTTTCGATGACCAAGTGACTTGCACGGGCGCAGTTTTGCAACAAGTAACTATTGAAGTAAGGGTTGGGCTCAACTAATATGACCCGACTGCCTGCAGGGTAGTATTGGAAGTTGCATCCTGAAAGATTTCACGGCATAGCACCTTTCTTCTTTGGGAAATAAATAGACGCAAGCACTAACCAGATCCTGCTCCAACTTCGAGAATTCGCAAATGTTCGCCATTTTTTGACTGATTTTCACTCTCATGTAGGACCTTAAAGAGCTTTTCTCTGTAAGCATGCAGCAACTTGTTGAGGTCCGGAGTAACGTGCGTGGCGAAGACATAAGCAAAGAATCTGAAATCGTAACTGTGTGTTTTATTACTGCCAGTAGCGCTTGTCAATTGCAAATAATGATTTCTAAAAATTCATGACAACTGAGGGTATACGGAGGAGGTTTGAGCATTTCCACGATATATGGCATTTTACCTCTCTTGAACTGTCTTCAGGGCATTCCTCCTCAGAAGAAGGCCTACTAAGACGCTAAATATGACAAGTTGGTAGACATACGACGTCACCCACTCCAACATGCTAGAGGCTCAGGCAATGTCCGAGGCAGATCTATAGGCAATTATAAATCTCAATATTAGCAGGGGAGACGGAGTGGCGCCGCGGTAACGCGCGCGCCCACGGAAGTTAAGGTCCCGGGTTCAATCCCCACCCGGGGTTCCCACCTTCTTTCGTGCAGAGTTGGGCCATCTCTGGCTTCGTTTCGGGTGGCAATTTCCGGCAGACTAAGCCACCCGGGGGAGTTCACAAAATGACGATTAGAGACATTGCACTTGCACTTTGCACATCCCCTCCCACCCACCCTTGGAGCATACTAATTAAGATTCTTCTTAAAGGTGGCAACCCACCCCCCCTAAGGAGTAGTATAACTCCCCCCGTGGGGTAATGAGAGGAAAAAAAAATCTCAATATTAGCAGTGTTAGCACCAATGACCCGCCAAAGATTTCAAATGTGTATAATTACTGTCCAATTAACTGAATTAAGTTGGATGCAGTATTACCATAATTTTGGCCAATGAAATCAAAGAATAAAAAGATATTTCCGTTCGTTCAAATGCGGCCTTTTGGAGTTAATAACGCCAATCATAAGCGACACTATAGGTGCCTCAATAATATTATGTGACTGCAGGGAGTTGATGAATAATTATAAATAAGCATATTATATGTCTACGTAATTTATGAAATCATACTTTGCTGCAAAAATACGATCAGTGTCTCTCTATATCTGACACAAAAGAGTCGCTCAGAGTTGTAATCCGGTGACGCAGGCGATGGATGATCTCGGGTCTACGCGTAATAAGTCTGTGATTTCGGCTGACAACCAGTTTATTCCAGCTAATGTCAACCGAGGCTGCCGCAGATCATTTGCATATCTCATACAATGTGAGTGTGGGCTGTTGATAATACCTGCACGAAATAATCCTTATGTAAATGCGCATTTTCCTGTTCGGAATGTTTCTTTGTTAAATTAGAGAACTCCGTAAAGCAATAATAAAGGCGTAGTCGGCCCCAGGTTATCAGCGGTACCAATTAATATTGTTTCCAACCCCCAACTCCCGCGAATAAACTGTCACCTACATTATATACCCCTTTAACAGACTTACCTATATTATAAATTTCATTTACAAATTACACATTTATACATCAACAATAACCATAATCAATAAAGTAGGATAGTTATATACAATGCCTACCAAACGTGTTTTACACAGTAATATTCGTAAAGCAGTACACTTCCGTGCATGTTATGCATTACTATGTTACAGATCGACTACTTACCTATCCCAGGACAGCCTTACTTACTCTATACTGCAGCTGGAGTACAACATTCAAGTCTTCAAGGAGTGTCTGATTTGCGACACTAAAAATTACTTGGATGTGTTTGCGTTTGCTAAATTGGCTTGTATTTCAGATAGAGAAAATGTCCCAATTCCATATTGTGTCAGATGTTCAGAATCTGCATTCGATAAGTAAAGGGATGTCAAAACTTGACCGCTTACAAGGTCGTCGGCTTTGAATAATTCATTAATTACTCTGTTCAAGCCCGGTTACACTAGGATGTTGACAGAAAATTATAAATGCGGCCGGCTATGCAGGGTGTTATGATATTACTTAAAATATTTGCCGTAATCTGCAATATAAAGCTTAAAATTGAATCATGATCTTTATTTTACGTTGAACGGGACCATAAATATACTCCTTTCTGTAGGGTGATTATTATTTCAGTTACATACAGTATAGGCCTAGAATATGACGAACATTTGGCCAACTGTTAAGGCCATTTCACAAAAAAAATGTCGCGCGGCAAACGGCGCGACTTGCGGCAAATTTTATTGTTGCCAACAATTGGCAACAATAAATATAAATAAAAATTTGCCGCAAGTCGCGCCGTTTGCCGCGCGACATTTTTTTTGTGAAATGGCCTTTAGACTTGAGTTTGATGCTCTGAACTCGACATGTCCCTGGCACATTTTAAGTCTTATGTAGAACCGTAAAGAGATTTTCTCTGTACGTATGTAGCAGACTGTTGTATTCCGGAGCCATGTGCTTGGAGAAGACGTCGATTAGTAGTTATTACTTATTAGTAATGTTAAAACTGGACTTACAAGGTCGCGGACTATGAATAATTCCTTAATTACTGCGTTCAAGCCCATTTACACCAGGATGTTGCTATTTTTAGCAATTTGCGAACAAACGAGAACGGCTGTGCAGAGTGTTATGCCCTTTCTTACCGTAATCCCCATATATATATAAAGCTCAATTGCTCAATATTTGTACGTATTAATGTATGTCACGCCTAATTAAGCCACTTCCCGGGCACGGAGAGCGCTCAAATTTCTCAGAGCCATGTCTTACATATCACTGACCCCGAGAAAAGTCCCAAACCCGAACTTTTTTTGAGTCTAAGGGGGGTTTTCAGCAGATTAAGCAATTGCCTAGCAACCCTGGCTGTCAACAAGCCCAAAGGATGGATCTGCCTCTCTCACTCAAGTTCTAAAATGAAATCAACATTGCATAATTATTCAACAATGAAAACAACAGAACAACGGGCAGGTTGGCAAGAATAATAATTGCAGTGCACGTAGCAAGGGGGTAATCACTTCGGTACTCCGGTGTACACCTGTGGGAGTGGTACTCCCTGGTACTCCTCAGGCACCTCACTCTTTATTATACTCCGTGGTACTCCTTGAATTTGGTACTCCAGTGTACACTTTTCAGTCGAGTGATTACCTTCTTGACACGTAGGGTATTGTAACAATAATTAACGGTTGGAGTACTTCGGGGAGTGCCGAGATCAACAATACCGAACAATACAGTACTGTACAGTGCATATCGATAGAACCTGCCACAAGGCACCAGGAAACACAGAGGAAAGAAGAGCAGGTAGATACGTTCGTGTGTTTGGTCTCAGAAGTGTTGGAGTGATACGTTCATGTTTAGATTGTGTTATCATCAAATATTTTTAAAAAAATATATGATACAGAATTTTCAAATGTAATTTTAAAACCGGGGTTAATGCGAAACGGCGTAAAACGGGTACTTCCCGCATGGGAAATCTTTCTTGGCCAGTTCACAACCAGCAAGCTATCATAATTTCCACGTTGTCACAATTTTTCAAATTAAACATTTTATGATGTCATTTTCAAACCGGCGTTAATGTGGAACGGCGTAAAATGGAGGGGTGTAAAACGGGTACCTACTGTATTATTTTGATAATTGGACGGTGTTATGCAATAATGCGTCAACGCACGCGAGACCAGTGTTGAGAGGTCATACCTGTGAAATTAATTCGGCGTTCTTTTCGGTCATTTATGGCAGAAGTATGCAGATTTCACCAGCGTTATTTTAACTGAATTAAGTAGGATTCTTTAGGCCAGAGGTTCTTAGCCTGGGGTGCCCGCACCTCCAGGGGGTGCGAGGTGGCTTCCCTGGGGGTGCGAGCAAGGTGCACCTCTGGACTTAATCTAACCAAGAGCTAATAACTGGTCTAACTATGAACTTAATCAATCACCCCTGGTATAGGGGGTGCCACAAGGACCCACATATCGTCTACAAAGGGGTGCGGAGGCCCTAAAAGGTTAAGAACCTCTGCTTTAGGTGTATGTTCCTGGGCTTGGCTCAATTTTGACATTTTTGTGGGTTGACCCATTATTGCATAACACTGTCCAATTATCCCTCCACTATCAATCACTTCTGTGTACGTTGACTGACACCAAGTTCAACATATGTACCAGACACTACACACGGGTTTACTGCTATAAATTAATTAATTAATAACATATTTTGATAATCTACGTACAGTATGTAAGGCAAAAAATAACATTTGTTTGCCTGTGTCAACAGAATTTTGTTGGTGATTATGATTACCATAGAAACAGGCCTGTAAATGGTTTCAAATTTTGCACCTCCCCCAATTTTTTTATCAAAATGTTTTTATGTCTCCTGCCCCCAATATATCTCCACCTTGCCGTGGTGGTGGGCTTTCGTTTTCCCATGATCCTGAAGAGCTATGCCGGCGGTAGTTCCGTCTACTGGTAGGGCCGCCCAAGTTGGACAGGTCTTTGGGATAGGCGACAGACTTAGAGAGTTTGAGAGATACCAGTCTTTCCTCTCTTCTTTTCGTTCGTCTTCGTTTCTCTCTCCATCTGTTCCACTTTTTGTATTCTGATAACCACATAGCCATAGTTGCGTGGCTCTTTATTACGCAAACAAACCAGAATTTTTACACCCTTCCAGTGCCTGCATATGCAATGGAATGAGCAGCTTTGCATTTAATATTGCTCGAGATCTAATAAGATATCGGTGTAATTATCCACGCTCTTTTTTCCCCGTGCGAAGAACGGGTACCGCTGCTAGTCTGCAATAAAAGGCCTAACATTGAATCATGTGTCTTTATTTATGTTGAACGGGACCATTTCCTAAGAATGATTATAGTTACTTGAATGGCAAACATTTGGCCAAGTTTTACTCCTAAGTTTGTGCCATGGTTTGTGCTCTGAAGACAACTTACACGGGACTTCAGAGGGCTAGAAACACTTTCTTCAAAACATTGATACATTGAGATTGACATTGTTCAGCCTGCACCAAAATTGGTCAACGAAGCAACAGCAACTTGAGGAATAAGGCCTACCAGGGGAAACAGCTGGGAAGACATGAAGTACGTGGTACATCACTTGTATATTACAAGTCTAATCAAAGCCATTATCTTATGTAAAATGAGCTCATGAAAAAAAGAAGCGGCTAAATGAACTGACCAAAATTCGGATGATTTTCTTCCTCCACGTGTAACAGGGTGGATCCCATTGTCCACAGGAGTTCACCCTGGATGCCTGGAACATTGTTATGATAACTGCATGATTAATACGTATAATTAACCAAGTCATCCCCCTTCTAATTAGTGGCAGACCCCATGTAGTGACTAGCTAATCAATAAAAAATACATTTTAATTTCCAAGGAACTAGGTCGACATTCATCCAGAAACGCTCATATTCGCACTTTGAAAACCCTGCCTTCTCCAGAGCAATGGTCATGTCCCTGTTGACCTGGCAACCAACTCCAACAAGTGTCCAAATCCCCGACTTTACAATCCAGTCCTGAAGAGAGTGTCTCCACGTGCCTGGCAAGTCGTGCGAGTGCTCCAGGAACAGGTACTTGCCACCCTGTGAAACATAAATGATATTGGTCCGTGACATCGTTCGACATTTGCAGACCATATGCATCTTACCGGCACAAGCACTCTTCTTATCTCACGTAGCACCTGCTCAATGTTTGTCACACTGCAGAGGACGCCTGTGCCAGCAACCACGTCCACGCTGTTGTCCGGCACATCCCTCATGTCTTCACCTGTCGTTTGATGAAACTTTTCGATGACCACGTGACTTGCACGGGCGTAATTTTGCAACAGGTAGCCATGGAAGTAAGGTACCCGACTGCCAGCTGGGTAGTACTGGAAATTGGGTCCTGAAAGAGTTCACGGTATTATAGCACCTTTCTTTTTTGGGAAATAAATAGACGCAAGCACTAACCAGATCCTGCTCCAACTTCGAGAATTCGCAAGTGGTCGCCATTTTGCGACTGATTTTCACTCTCTTGTAGGACCTGAAAGAGCTTTTCTCTGTAAGCATGTATGATCCTGTTGTATTCTGGAGAAATGTGCTTGGAGAAGAAGTAAGCAAAGAATCTGAAATCGTAACTGTGTGTTTTATTACTGCCAGTAGCACTTCTCCATAATTGCACTTTCATAATTATTTCTTTTAAAAAATCATAACAACTGAGGGTACAGAGGAAATTTCAGTATTTCCACGATATGTAACGGAGTTAACCAATAGCAATGTTGCATTTTACCTGTCTCGAACAGTCTTCAGGGCATTCTTCCTCAGAAGTAGGCCTACTAATAAGCCAAATATGACAAGTTGGTAGACATACGACATCACACACTCCAACATGCTGGAGGCCCAAGCAATGTCCGAGGCAGATCTATGGGCAATTATAAATCACAATTAGCACCAATGACCAGCCAAAGATCTTCAAATGTCTATAATTACTGCCGGTATACAATTCAGTTGGATCTTGGATGCAGTATCACCATAATCGTGGCCAATGAAATCAAAGAAAAAGCATTTCCATTTTTTTTTTCTCTCAAATGAGTGGCTGAGAAGCAGTTCATGTCGAAATTCGGCCATTTTGAGTTGTCACTTGCATGGCATTCCCCATGCCCAACTCTGTTTTGTAACTTGGCCTAAAGACATTTGTAATATTTGCTAATCAAATTATTAAGTCAATGTGACTCACTTTTACCGTGGCTGAAAAGGCAAGCCTAGAACTTCGCATGCGTTTATCTCAAAACTAACTTTTTCGACATCAACCACTCTGCTTCTCAGCTACTCAAATAGTACGGCCTTTTGGAGATGATATCGCCAATCATATAGGCGACGCTGGGCGCCCCAATCATATTATGTGACTGGCATAAGGGAGTGGATGAATTATAAGCAATTGTCTACGTAATTTATGAAATCGTACTTTTCTGCAAAAATACGATCAGCAGTACACTTCGATTCCTTACAGTACAACTACTTACCTATCCCCCTTACTCTACTGCAGCTGAAGTGCAACCTTCAATATCAGTCCTTCACCTTTTTATTATAATCTGGAACGCGAGCGTCAGATATGCAATAAAAATTAATTACTTCGATGTTTTTGGGTTTGCTATTGGCTTGTATTCAGATAAGAAAAATAAATTGGCCCAATTCCATATTGCGGCAGATATTCAGAATCTGCATTCGATGAGTAAGGGATTTTAAAACGTGACTTACAAGGTCGTGAACTTTGAATAATTCATTAATTACTGTGTTCAAGCCCATTTACACCAGGATGTTGCTATTTAGCAATTTACGAACAAACGCGAACGGCTGTGCAGAGTGTTATGCCCTTTCTTATACAATAATCTGCCGCAATAAAAGGCCTAACGTTGAATCGTGATTGTGTCTTTATTGATATTGAACGGTATATACCATTGCCTCCTTTCCTAAGGGACGTTTTCTCGAACAGTGGTTCAAATGTAAACCAGGTTCAAAGCCAGTTTAATCCCTGATTTGATTGTTGTTAGGCTGTTGTCAAGGGTTTAAATCGGCTTTGAACCGGGTTTACATTTGAACCACTGTTCGAGAAAACGGCCCTAAGAATGATTATAGTTACCGTACTTAAATGGCAAACATTTGGCCAAGTTTTACATTTAAGTTTGTGCCTTGGTTTGTGCTCTAAAGACAACTAACACAGAGCTAGAAACACTTTCTTCAAAACATTGATGCGTACATTGAGATTGACAATGTTCAGCTTTTACAAAATTGGTCAACGAAGCAACAGAAACTTGCGAAAACAGGCCTAAATGTCTATTTGCTTTTATGATTATGTTAATCAACAATTACTCGGGAGGAACTGGGAATAGTGAAGGTATGTAGTACATGGTACTTGTATTGAAAGTCCAATAAAAGCAATTTGTGTCCTGTAAGATTAAGCTTAGGAAAAAAAAGAAGCGGCTAAGTGAACTGACCAAAATTCGCATTATTTTATTCTTCCACGTGGACAGTGTCGATCCCATATTCCACAGGAGTTCACCCTAGAACTTAGTTATGATAACTGCATGATTAATACGTAGCTTAATTTTCGGCACTTTCATGGAGGACCTTAATGAGTTTTCAACTGCACTTACAATTTTTGCCATTATCTGCAATAAAAGTCCTGACGGTCATGATGTTTATTTATGTTCTACTTAGTGGCAGACCCCATGAAGTGACTAGCTATACAATAAAAAGGGATTTTCCACTTCCAAGAAATCAGATTGCCATTCAACCAGAAACGCTCATATTCGCACTTTGAAAATCCTGCCTTCTCTAGGGTAATGGTCATGTTCCTGTTGACGTAACAGCCGTCGAAAACGGTTTGCCAAATTCGGGTCTTTACCAACCAGTTCTGAATAGTGTGTCTCCACGTGCCTGGCAAGTCGTGCGAGTGCTCCAGGAACAGGTACTTGCCACCCTGTGAAATAAGAATGAGATTGTGTTGTGACACCGTGAAACCTTTCCAGAGGAGTTACTATGCAGAGTGATGCACTCTTCCGTGTAGTATGAAACACCCTGTAAGGCTTACCGGCACAAGCACTCTTCTTATCTCACGTAGTACCTGCTCAATGTTAGTGACACTGCAGAAGACGTTGGTGACGGCGACACGTCCACGCTGTTGTCCGGCACATCCCTCATGTCTTCACATGTCGTTTGATGAAACTTTTCGATGACCAAGTGACTTGCATGGGCGTAGTTTTGCAACAGGTAGCCATTGAAGTAAGGGTTGGGCTCAACTAATATGACCCGACTGCCAGCTGGGAAATATTGGAAGTTGCATCCTGAAAGAGTGCGCGATATAGCACCTTTCTTCTTTGGGAAATAAATAGATGCAAGCCCTAACCAGATCCTGCTCCAACTTCGAGAATTCGCAAGAGGTCGCCATTTTTCGATTGATTTTCACTATCATTGTAGGACCATAAAGAGCTTTTCTCTGTAAGCATGTAGCAACCTGTTGTATTCCGGAGCCATGTGCTTGGAGAAGAAGTAAGCAAAGAATCTGAAATCGTAACTGTGCGTTTTATCACTGCCAGCAGCACTTCCAAATTGCACATTATCATGATTTCTAAAAATTCTTAACAACTGAGGGTACGGAGGAGGTTTCAGCATTTCCACGATAAGTAAATCCTTTGGTAACCAATCGCAATATGACATGTTACCTCTCTTGAACAGTCTTCAGGACATTCTTCCTCGGAAGTAATAGTGCTACTAAGACGCTAAATATGACAAGTTGGTAGACGTACGACGTCACCCACTCCAACATTCTGGAGGCCCAAGCGACTGTCCCAGGCAGATCTATAGGCAATTATAAATCACAATTAGTACGGTACCAATGACCAGCCAAAGATGTTCAAATGTATATAATAACTGCACAATTCAGTTGGATGCAGTATCACCATAACCTTGGTCAATGAAATCAAAGAAAAAACATTTAAGGTAAAGTGGGGGAAGTGCACCCCTGTTTTGTAATAGATCACTTTAAATCATCTATCGCATCCCACCTGTTCCTTGTATCTGAATGAAATTTTGCCTGCAGTTACTCCTGTCCATTACTAAGACACTGTTAGAAGGAGAATGGTTCATAACGAAGTGCTTCCAAGGCAGCAACAATCATGCGGAACAATGCATGAGGTGTGCACTTCCCCCGGCACCCGGGGCACCCCCATCCAATTCCTGCATGCAATTATATTTCTGCTGCGATGGGGGCAGTGCGTCATAATCAAAATCAGAGCTAAAACATGCCATTTACAGAATGA
>KZ538030.1:0-82675 GCA_000934665.2 Catajapyx aquilonaris
GAGTGAACACAGATCAACAGTGCAAGTGTACAGAAGCGAAAAGAATAATGAAGAAGGAAGGAAGGAAATCAGCGAAGCATATCCGAGTTGACAATCCAGTCGACAGACAATAATTTTAAACTCAAAAAAAATTATAAATTTTTTTCTTATTCCGAGTGTGTCGTGTGTGCACCGCGTGACATTCAACTATATTACATATAATAATAATAATGATAATAATAATAATAATTTATTTGCCGCCAAAGCAAAAATAAAAGTCTTCACCAGGTAACTCGCCATCTGAAGTACAGTTTCCTCCCTTGACACATGATCGGAAACCAACCAGGACAGCTTTGCAAGGCCTCCTGTAAAATTGGTGTACCGGTGAGACCTACTCCGAACAAAAGAACCATACAAATGATAATAATAAGTTCATGTTCTCCTCGCCTCATACTTACATTACACCGAAGAAAAGCAGAGTTATGTGTGTCACTCTTCCTGTCAACATTTTCCCAAAAATCTTTTACATTATTGGCTACATTTTTTAAAATTCTTCAAGTTCACACAAATTATTGCGTCTCTTTTTCCCAACACATTTTGTCAGCTCGAATTTAAAATCGCTTCAAATAGCACGTTCGCTTTTGATTAGTAGCACTGAGTGAATGACTTGATTACCAAACACATTGCTATAGACTCTTCACATTATCATAAAGAAAACGTTAACAACACGTTGCGCCAAACAGTTCAGAAGTAGTTATTTTTCCCTCACTTTTCACGGCTATTAATCTTCCTCATGGCAAAGTGACGGGTTAAGAAGAGAGGAAGCGTCTTTAAAAAAACTTACTTCTTAAGTGACAGCTGCATGAGAGTCGTAATTTTTCTAAACGCTTGTGAACCGTCTGTGAAAGTCACTTTGCCACACATAGAACTCGTAATATGTGTGCCATGCCTATAATTCCCTCCACCAAAAAAAAATGTAAAAAACACTAATAAATCGTAAAAAAATAATTTTGACATATTTTTAATTTAGATATGTATTTTTTTGTTTAATCTCTATTTCTACCAGTCTCAGAGCCCGCTTGCACGGTAGTTCTGCGACCAGAGACATGTTTCCCAAGCATCCCTTTGGTAGATGAATGTGTTTCTGCAGTTATTTTTTGGCAAGCCCCACGGAAGCCACATGCTTGGGTGGAAAAACTCTGGAATCAGAAGAAAGAGCAGCAGCCAAAATTCATAAAAATCTTCGCTTGTTTTTTTCCCATGTTCTTTGCCCTTCCCCGGTTCAAAAAGTCTTTAACCCCGAGGATAAATAACGACTCGGATCTTCCAAGAACGGTCCGGTTAAATCCAATTTTGAAGAGCAATGGCTGCCCCTGCGGCGGCGCACAAAAGGCAACAGCTACATCAATTATCAACAAGTACTACTGTCCCCATGGGCCTTTGTCTCTTCTCCTGCTGCTCTTCCTTTGTAATGGGCAAAAGGAGGTAAAGGTCGTCGGCTCAACCAGCGAGAGATATACCTGACACTCCTCCGCTTAGAATTTCATTAGAAAGCTGCTGTGAATATACAAGGTGAGACAAAAGCTGCCAGTGAGTGGATAAACCAACTGGCAGGCAACATTTGGGTGACACTGACCGGTTTAGCATTTTTTTGGCAAAATCTTAGACAACGATAGTTTTGTCATATCCCTTCCAAACGGAACAAAGCTTTTCCTAGACTCTGGAATAAATGGGTGCATGTGCCTCACTAATGTCTTCTGCTTTTGGGCCAACCCACATAAAAGTGTCACTCTTGCTGGTTGGACCTAGGGTTCCTTGCCCCCTCTTTAACCCAGTGTGCTTGTCCTACCTGGGCGACGCAGACTGGTCACTCCGTCGCCACCAGTGGGACTTCCAGCCTCCTCCTCCTCCTCAGGAATGGTGTACACCTCGCCTGGACTGTGGTCATAGTAAGGAATGGCAGGCAACAGACCAGCAGTGGATGTAGGTCCAGTTGGAGGGGCAGTGCCTGACCTCGAGGCAGAAGCCATTGTGACATGCTCCTCCTCGTCTTCCTCACCACTCTCGGTCTCCTCTCCTTTTTCCTCATCAGAATACTCAGCCTCTTCTCTCAACCTCTCAGTGACCCCGTCTTTTATAGCGGGTGTAACAGTCTTGGGGAGTTCGAACGATTCCTCCTCTAGTTCCTTCTCCTTGGCAGCTTGTTCTTCTTTGGCTGCCATTTCTTTTTCTTCTGCCAACTGTCGTTCTCGTTCTCGTTCCATCTCCATCTCTCTTTCCTTTTGCATTTCCCTTTCCCACTCTCGCTCCATCTCCATCTCTCGCTCCAGTTCCCGCTCCCGCTCCCGCTCCCGCTCGCGTTCCCTTTCCCGCTCCAGCTCCCTTTCCCTCTCGCGTTCCATCTCACGCTCTCGCTCCATCTCTCTCTCACGCTCCCTCTCTAGCCGTTCCTTCTCCTTCTGCTGTTCCCGCTCCATCTCAGCAATTTCCCGTTCCCGCTCCCGCTCGCGTTCCCGTTCCCTATCCTGCTGCTGCCTTTCTCGCTCCCTTCCCCTTTCCTGTTCGATGGCTCGTCTCCTTATCTCCCATTCCTCTTCCTCGTCCTCCTCTTCCTCTTCCTCAATATCCTCCTCCTCCTCCGGTACCTCGTGGATAACGTAGCGGTCCACCAGCTCTTCCATACCCACCCGACCTCGACCCACCGTGACCTCTGTCACCTTCTCATCCTCTACCTCTTCCTCCTCCTCCTCCTCCTCCTCTACCTCCTCCATCTCCTCATCCTCCAACTCCTCCTCCTCCTCCTCCCTCGACTCTACCCTCTCTACCTCGTAGGTGAACTTTTCAACCGGAGGCGGCGCCTCAGGGCTGGTGACCTTCGCGTGACCTATGACCTCTCTACTATCTATCATGTCCGACCCTTCTTCCTCTGCCGGGGGGCTGACCCTGTCTGTTGGGGACCCCTCGTCGACCGGGGGAGAAGGTGACCTCTGACCCTGACCTACGTGCCCATTGGTCACCACCACCGCCGCCGCCCCCTGTGACGATGAGGAAGGAGGTTGCGGATGGTACTCACGGTCGCGTTCCCCGTTGCGTCGTGCTTCCATCTCTGCCCGTCGGTGAGGGTCCCAGTCCTGTCGGGGGTCACATTGTATCAAGCTACTAGTGTCTAGAGGGAATGGGGGTTTCATAGGTCTAATAGCACACAAGGTGTCCAATAAATTTTTGTCGATGAATCACAATTGGAATCGGAAAACGGGATATGTTACAGAGAACACCGAAAGGCAGGGGGGTAAAAGAGATGCTGCCAATTCCTTGCTCGTTACTAATATTGGCTTCCTGACACCCTGTATCGTCAGGGATTCGCCAATTGCACCTAACACCCTAGTTTTGTGTAAGTGCGATGCTCCTTGTGGCGTACAGACAGGGTCAAAACAACACAGCACGTTTTCCGATTCCACGATTCACTTTTGTCTATTTTTTGGGGGGACACCCGGACACTCCAAAAAGGGACAAGAACACGTCTCCCAATATTGCAGTGTAAATCTCTTACCATTTGTGTCTGCATAGGATGCTGCTGAGTGCCCGGAGGTGGTTGTCGATTCGGGCCATAACCTGGAGGCCACATGGGTTGCTGGCCTCTCCGTCGTTTGAAGCACACGTTGCAAACCCATTCAGGACGCTGAAACGGACCAGAGAGAAACGGGTTGGGTGCTGAGTGAATAGCCCTTAGACACTAGGGATTTTTTGACACTTTGAGAGCCAACGACGCCTGCTCTTAATCCTGTGCGGTCTGCTCCCAATGAGAGTGGGGGTTTCGCCTGCCTTCTCGCATTTATTTTCATTCTTTTCGCCTGGTCGAGTCCTTTCCAACTAATGGAAGACCTCGTTGGGTCCCCTGCATCAAGTGTATTACAGACAATGCAGGAGTGCAGGAGAAAAGCCCATTCTGCCGTCCCAAGGTGAAACACAATATCTACAAAACTATAAGGGTGAACGTTGCATACAACGCCCTACACTAATCCCTCATGAGTCAGGTAGGATTAGTGCAGGGCATGCATGCAACTTTCACCCTTACTAGTTTTGTAGATAGAGTGTTTCTCTTTGGGACGGCAGCGTTGTTGCCATGTCTTTTATCATTTTGTGAAATGAAGCTGGCTTGGCATCTCAGTGTCTGCAGCCGTCTCTTCGGAGGCCAATAAGACTTTTTGGACGAAAAGTACTCTACCAAAAAGTTTTAGGTTAGGCAGGTCCTGTCTTGGAGTGACGTCTGAGTAGAGTGGAAGAGTTTGAGAGAAAAAGTAGGAGGGGGAGGAAAAAAGGGTCCGATAATAATCCATCTGAACTCATACACGAGATGGCTATTATGGAAGTTGGAGGAATTGCTCCCAATTTTTCTTCAGAGGAATGATAAATGACTTGTTTCCAGGATTTCCAAAAATTTCATTTCTCACTTCCGACTCCCGGATCATTATTAAGGCTTTATCCGTTTCAGCTTCAATTGTATGGCCAGCTAAAATTGTGTACAATTTTTTAAAATTAAAATAATTTAACGACGTCGTATTAACAGTTAATTCCTCCTAGTCTGACCCATAAAGCTATTTCTACATCCAATTTTGGTGTCTGGCATCGATGCTAGACTATCGCAGTGTCAGGTTCTATAGGCCAACCGATACTTTATAGCCGTTCATAATGACCAGTCATTTCTCAATCCCTTCCATACCCTGCATCGCTGCCACCATCAATCTGGATGCTGTCCTCCAGCATTATAAAACCGCGCAAGAAATGATTGATGATCAGTCGTTACAGGTGTCTAACACTGTCGCGTGCAAGAAAGGAGACGATGGCTTGTCCCTTCTGACCTGACGACTATGTCTTTCGACCAATCTTCAGTCCACTCAGAAGCCAAAGCCTTATTTGAATAATTCAGGAGAAGAAAAGAGGATAAAAAATGGGGCAGTGGTCGCTACATCGCGGCCATGTTTTTTTTGACAGGGTTGGAAATACAGTTCAAAAGCAAGGATGTGCTAATACTTGCAAATCTAACCCACAGCTTGAAGCTATACGTGCTGGCAGAATATGCATCGAATTTGCACATCCAACAAGTGCCAAAGTGTTTTTTTTCTTCTCTAACTCTGCGCTTCTTTCATTGCATTGAAAGTGACGTCGGATCGTTTCTAAGCCCTGGAAAATGTACCGTGGGCTTGTCTTTCAAAGCCTAGGAAGAGAATGGCGATCCCCCTGGGATGTAGCAGGGAACAGCCAGGAAATTTGCATACCCTTGCTGCTCGTGGACGGCTATTTCGAACCTTATGAAATATTCATCATTAGTCATTCGCCTTTAGTGTTCTTTATTTTTTCGCCATCTCTCCAAGGCTAGGAACGGTGGAAGAAGAAGATGGCGGAGAAAATTTCTAGTCCTTTAAAACTTTTTTTTCCAGAAAAAACCTTTCACCACTTTTAGCTAATAAAATCGCTAGCTACGACTGAAGTTTGGGCAAAATGAATGTCCGGTGACAAAAATCACTGCGCTCTCTATGTACAGTCATACAAACATATTATCCGCCCGATAACCTCGAGATGAATGAGAGCAAGACATGTCTTCCAGTTCCACTCGAGTGGACACAACGAATGGCAACGGGCCAATTGCGATAACCCTACCGAAACCCAACAAAATGGGGATGAAAGATAATAAGTGATGTGACCCCATCATGTTTGTGCCCCCAACAACATACATTAGCGGTGTAATGTGTGCAATTTGCATGAGGACAGATAAAAAGTGTACACACCCCACTGTATATTACGACCTTAATTAATTGTGCTAACGTCACAACATGCGCATTTTGTAACTGTTTGTCGCATATTTTGCACAAATATTTTTCGGGTTGACAGTTTCAAAATCTAATTTTTTTTTCCTTATAAAAAAGCCCATACCGGTCGGATATCCGACACCTCCCACCTCTGTCCTCAACCTTCCACGTCGTATGTCAGCGTTCGTTAACTCCTTTTCGTGTCGAGCATCGTGCAGTGCTCGCGAATAGATTGTAACCACGTCAGGTGTCGTCGACTGAAAGATCAATGCAAAGTCTAGGGAGGTACAGGGGGAGCTATAGAAAGAAGAAAAAAAATCAACCGATATAGCTACCTCTCTGTAAATCAATATTAGGCGGTAACGTCTTTGCCCACAAATTTGCATATCCGAGACAATCATGGAAAGCTTAAAACCACATACGCATTCCGCCACGAATTATTCATCAACCTAGTTCATTAATTTTCACCCCACTAATGATAGGAATCGATGTCAGAGAGAAAAGACCTGGAGAGTGAAGGACTTGAATCTAATTTTACACTTTCCTGACTTCGCAACAAAGTGAGGCACACAAGTTTTCGGATGAGGATTTTGCTACAATCGATTCTCTTCCTTCCTCGTTTTTTTGTGTTTTCGAAACTGGATTAATGGGTTAAGCCAAGGGGAAATCAGTGAGTAATACTTCCTCTCATTGCACAGTCAACACTGCTTAAGGCTCAGGTCATGGTTGCTTAGAATAATTCGGTTACGTCCGCTTCGAAAACTTTGGCCACTCCTGAAGAAATAACTGGCTTAACTGGTTTGGTTCTTCGAGTGACATTTGGCACTCAATATTTTCAATTAATTCGAGTGTCTACATTAATAGAAATGAGTCTGCCTCCCATCCTGGTGCTATTGTTGGAGTAGAAATCCTCACAATGATTCAGAAGAAAAAAGTCACACAAAGAGAAATGATGGTAAACGTTGAAGCAAAGGTTAGGGTGAAAGGGAGACCCCACCAAAAAAAACGAAGAAAAGAAGGAAAGGCAAGGCTGCAGTGTTTGGATGAGAAAGACGCCGAGCCGTCTGGCGAGAGAGTGCAATTCCCCATTTTGAAAGGAACCATCTCTCTTCCTGACAAGGAAGATGGGCGAGTCAGGACTCCCCTTCTTTCTCTATAGTGCTCGAGAAAACACGAATATTACCCCTCGTGGCCAGCAAAGGTGAACGTTGGTTGGGGGGGTTCGAAGGCCTTTGCCAATTTCACCACCATTTTTTGAACCTGGAGAAATCTAACGGATGGCCAGCCATACACAACAGAGCTTATGTGAGCAGGAAGAAAAGGGGACGGTGGTGACACGCTCTCAGGCTATCGATGCGACAATGCAAAGAAAAATTCGAAACATACGAACAACGAAAAAGACATTCAGAAACTATTTGGTGAAAATGCTAAGCTTTTGAAAAGAAAAAAAAAAAACATCGATTCTCCAAATTCCATGAAAATACATTTTGAACACCAACTGTCATTGATGAGCGTTTTGAGGAACATTAAAAGTAAAAAAAAAAAAATTGTGAGTAATACAATACAATACGTAGTATGAGAGAAATGTAAGAAAAATAATTTTTAAATATTACAATAAAGTTTTGGTAAATTTTTGCCCCATTCCCTATCCACACCTATTAGTGGAGAGAAATTTTAAACGTGTACTTAGCAAACAGAAAACTTCAGGAAATTTTGAACATCGCGAGTACGACCGAAGTTGTTAGTTCCTTGCTCACAAAGTGTCTCACGCATTTAGTCAATTAAACGAGGCCATGAAAATGTGTACAGTGCGTTTATTAAGGGGAACCAGAGAGCTCTTTGAAAAGCTTGCTAAAACTGCATTACGCAACTCAGAGTTTTTTGCTAAAAAGTAGGGCTGGTTTGTTTTAATTATTTCCCTGAGAGGTCCGCGAATAACACAAAGCTCGCCGAAAATTTGGGTTATGAGGGTTGGGTTCGCGAAAACTATGCAAGCGACTGGGAAATGTAGAACCGTCTGCATGAAATTCCGTCCGCTTTTGCTAATTATAGAAGTACAAAGCAGACGTACGCCTTTCCTTTTGCGATGTCAGTTGGTGGACGGATCTTTTGCATGGACGACACCTGCAGAATTTCTAGAGGTTGCGAAGAATTCGTGTATACTAAATTTTGGTTCAGGTTATCTCCCAAATGAAAACTGCGACCTTTCTAATTTTTGAACGACCGTAAACATCACGTTACTATCCCCATAGCAAGTAGCTAGCGTCCAAATTGTGCGAAAATGAGCAACCGAAATATCTACATGGCGCCTTATCGACGAGGTCTGATCGTCGTAATTGACGCCCGGCAGGACCAAATTAATATGGGAGGACATTAGCAAGGGGGTGATTATCGGGCTGGTTGGACCACCGGGAGATATTTATCCCAGGCGTGAATCTAACCGGAAATTAGATGAGCAAGTTTGCACACTCACCTTTAGGTTGGGGTTCGGTACGGTGCTGGAACAGTTGGCACAGACGAGATTCCTGCAGTCGACACACTCTTGGCCCGGTGGACTGTCCCTTCCGGACACCTGAGGACAAGTGACGACATGTTAATTCCAGTTAACATATTAATGAGAAGAGAAAAGAAAAATTATTCTCCACACGAGCTAGGTAGACAAACTGTTCTACCTGCTCAACCGGTTGCTCTCGTATCATAAAATGCTTCAGAAAAATTAATTTGGTCAGCTAAACTCTCAATTATTTTGAGTGAAAATTTCAACTCCATAAATATGTAGAAAATTTAAACTCAACTTGAGCGATTTTTCGAAGAGGTCACTAATTGCAACTTACACAAAAAATCTGCTCAGCTTTTTTTTTGCGAATCCATCATTGGAGGTAGAGTTTCATTACAAACGCGTTATCTCTCTCCCACGGCCCTAATTTTAAAAGTTTGGACGACCCCGGTGCTTAGCAAAATTGGATAAGTGCGAAGAGCAAAAACGGGGGAGAAAACAGCGGCAGTGTCATTACGCCAAATCCGATGGATTTGGCAAATGGACAGTCTGATGACATGTAAATTCCACTGGTTGGGGGGAAAGGCTTAGAGAGCTGCAGTTCTGTCCAAGGAAGGGGGAAAAAATTGTAGTTTACAATCCAGTGTTTTTGGAAATTAGGTCGGAGCATTTACTGTGCCGATATCGATGCTGCAATGTTTAGTTGTAATCCCGGTCAGAATTTGTAATACGCGGCCATGAAACTTCAGGATTATTGTCAAAAAAACATTTGCCTGTCAGGTAATACTGTACGGTGAGGTTGACCAACAATGATATTTTGTCATACTGTAGTGCCTGGATAAAGTTCCACGCTAATTTATTCGCATTGTGTACTGTACAGGAAGGTTGTTTTTATTTGTGCAGTTTACTTTCTCCTGTGTTTAGTTAATGCTTCAAACCCACTTTTTGACATTAATTTTGTTCGTTTTGTTTCCTAGACAAATTATTATTATTTAAAATTCAATATTTTTCGATAAACTGCAACTGTAGCCTATGAAACTAGGACAGCTAATTTTATGCAAAATAATAGTTATTTGTACATAATTGCAATTATTTTAGGAATGGGGTTTACGGCTTTTTCACAAAAAATTTCGTTTCATATTCATTTCAAAAATATTTTCATTTAATATTCATTTCAAAAATATTTTCATTTAATATTCATTTCAAAAATATTTTCATTTCATATTAATTACCAAGCATTTAGGCTCTTTATTAATTATTTGACTTTGAAAATTCGGGCTAGGTATAACCTCCTTTAAAAAATCGCTAAATTTTCAAATGTGCAATATTTCTCCAAGTCATGTTGCATCCATTACATGCCCGCAAAATTTCCTAATCCACGTACCCGAAACAGACATGAGATAAATGCAAGCAGCCGTTAGCTAGATGGCCGTTTGGCACTTTCACCTCCAATTCCGCCTCTTCGCCACTCGCCCCAGAGCCAAGCTATGCATTTTTATGGGAAGTCCCTGGAAAATGAAGCAGCCATTTTTTTCTCTTTTTTGGGGGGAGAGAAGGCCTGGAAAAAGGAGCGTCGACCTCTAACAAAGTTACCTCCTACCCCATGCCATCCACTCCCCCCCAGTTCCTCCCATCAACCTTTATTTTCTTTGTCGCCCAACATTCTACATACCCACCAGACTATATACATACACATTTTATCCACTAAAATCCGCACCATATCTTCCTTTCGAGACCTGTAAATCCTTCCTAAGAGGCCGCTTAAACTTCACCATCTTTTATTAAAAGTGTTATTCTTTTTTTCCTTCTGGATGACCACCCCATTTCAAGAGTCTATATATGCAGTGGAGGACACCTATAGTGCCATTGAAATGGTGCAGTTTTTTTAAGTTTTCGCAGAGGCTGCTAAGGGCAAAGAGGACGAGTCAGCTCTAAAAGGAAGTGTTTGGCCTCAGGGACGTGTCATGTTTGCGTCGGAAAATGAAATTATGGCTGTGAAGTAACAAAATCTTGGTTGGCTGACGGAACGGGGGGAAAAAACTGTAACAAGTTCAAACTGTTAAATTGAGCCAACCGAAAACATACATTTTTTTAAACCAGTAAAAATTAATAACTTACGTCTCTAACGTGGCATAAAGCACAAAGTCTCATTCCAGACTCTGTCGCAGAGTATGGACCTTTCCCAGGTGGTTGTTGCGGTTGTTGCTGTTGCTGCGGAGGTGCGTGTGGACCCATACCTCGGTCCATCTCTCTGGAAATTGAAAGCAGATTCCTCTTTAATTATGGATTGCATAAAAAGCTGGATATCGCCTATACGCATGTTTTAAGGGCATGCGGTACTCTAGAATATGATTGGCGGGCTTTATTCTGGCTAATTATGCTACCGCTTTTGTTCATGTCTCGTATAATTTTCGGAACGTAACCTAATGCGGGCTGTGCCACTTTGGGTTGAGCTAAAGTATAGAAATTTTAGAGCCAAAATCCACATACCTCTGGCCAACATGTAGGTAAAAATTCCCCCAATTAAGTATTACAAAATGACCTTTCAATTATGAAGTGCCATAACATATTTGCTATAAAACGAGAGCCCCTTTATGACTCGAGCACTCTCAATTTGGCCCATACTTTTCATCAACGCAAACTCGCACATATGCTCATCTTTTGCATTAAAATGCAGAGTTCATAAGCTAATCCTGGAGAGTAATGCTGGTCATCATCTTCCATTTTCCCCACACCTCTAGAAGTAGTGATATAACTCAAACTCTGTGGTGTCCCACGACGCCTTGGTAATGGCCAAGTTGCAAGCCCCCATATTTAACCCACTATAGTGCACTCTGGCATAGTACCAAAAAAAAAACCTTGGGGACAACAAACTACAAATTTTTTGTAGCAAAGACCTTACTTCGAAATTCATCGAATCTCTCAAAGTCTATTTAGGCGGCGCTTAAAATTAAAGGGTAGTAACCGCCTTTCCTTTTCTTAGGCCCGGTTGTTGGGTTTCTTCCAAGTAGATATAATTTATAATTGCTTTCCAGGACATTCCACTCTGGTCCTATCGATTTTGTCTGGTCCTCATAATTTTTTGGGGGGAAAGAGACGGGTTTGGAATACGGGATTTCCGGATGGGTCGTGTCTGGAATGATTCATAAAACTACAACCGCAAGCCAAGTTGGTACTAACGTGTAGTGCATGACCGGATAACTGGATGCAGAACTCTCTGTAATTCTTTGCTTTATTTTCTCAACTTCCAGTAAGATGAGTCTGGCCTAATAATGAAAGTGCTAATCAAATGTCGTTTTATTTATTTGTTCATTTATTTGACCATTACAAAGAGCATAATTTTATTCACTTGTCATTTTAACATTGTGATAGGTGAATAATATATCCATGTATTCATTTTGAAGCATAAAATGCACTTTAAAATTCACAATGTCAAAAAATCGTATGTTTATGTATTAAAATGAATAAAGTGAAATATTATTCACATATCACAATTTCAAGGTGGAAAGTGAATAAAAATGCATTCCAGGTTTTCAACTTATGAGTGTAATTATTATTTTTGTTATAATGTCAATACACGAATCGGCTGTATTTTTGATCGAAGCATTACCCGATTTGAACCGCTGGAAATGTGCATGAATGTTGCAATTATTGGACTTTTATCAGCTTGTTCAAAGGTCATTTAAAATAGTTCCTGTAAACAAACCGCATGTTCCGCCTATTTGATTGACGTCATGCTATAGCTCCGATTCGAGTCTATTGAAATAGTTTATCTGCTTAAATCTCACTCGTACACTACTATTTTAACACCCTGTTTCACGGGTCATTTTCGATTTGTAATTCGTAATGTACACGTATTTTACATACACACCCACATAATTTGTTGCTATTCATTCGCATTTATCATTGATTGAATCAAACTTTTACTCCTTGTCACACGATTTAATCACTTCCAACCAACAAAAAGGCAGTTCCCCCCATTTAATACCGGAAAGTACTGTCGTACAGCCCCGCAATAATTTCTCCAGAAAAGAAAAGAAATCCAACACACAAGTTGTCTCTCCAGCAATGGTCCTGCCAGTAATTAACAGAGGTCGTTGATGCCCCTTTTTTGTGTTAAGGATCTAAAACGGCTTGTTCCTCGAGTCTGAACAAGATTTATGATCCACTATGGTGTCCAAAAAGAAAATGGGTCATGAGAGAAGACGACTGTTCCTTACTTGCAACCCACCCACCCACCTTCAACATTTAAAAAAATCCTCAGTTCCCCTGTTAATCTTTGAGTGCGGGCGCCCTCACAAATTGCTCAATTAGTGCACTCCACTTACTACCTCATTCCACAAGGGTCAAATTAGAAAATCAATATGAACAGCACCCAACTTGCGATACCAGCCTGATACACTATATTTTATTTAGACCCTACCTGTACATATACTCGACGGAAAATACGCCACGTTTTTTTTCCGTCTCCTGCAACAGCTTAAAAGTTCAGTACCCTGTACTTTTTGTGTCGACTTTTTGGAAGCGAAATTTCCTCCAGGGGCAGGCTGTAGCAATAGAGATAAACGCTCCTGGAAAAAAGGATACTGTTGGGTAGGTTTATAACGCCCGGTACTTTTGGAACATGATGGCCCCAACGGATGATAAAAAATATATATAACGGAGGAGTCTTTACAGATGAGACGTTGCGTGCGATCAGGAACAGCAATCCTGAACAGAGTGTAAGTACAATCTGGGACAATTTCCTTCCAGGCCATTTGGTCCCTTCGCTTTTTGTCTGGTCTCCATGTGAAAAATTGCTGGGAAGTCAAAGGAGTCGTTTTTAGGGGGAAAAGAGGAAAGGATTTGGCATGGGGGTGATGGATCGTTTTGTTCGGCTTTGAATAAAACCGAGGGATGTGGTAAGAAACTGATAAGGTAAAACAGAGGTTGACATTAATTTAAGTCATACTGTTTTAAAATTATACTAGAAAAAACCTGTCGGATTTTCGGCCAGTTGTTTACTCTCCTCCCGCAAGCTCACGACTGAATGGTTCCTCCACCCATTACGCATGCGCAGGACGTGGGCCAATCGGAATCGTCGCGGTAACAGTATGCGGCGGACCAATCAGAAGGCTCATACATACAACACGAATATGAGTTTTAACATTATAAATGCAGTGTTTGCGAGTTTTATTGAACGATCCGTTGACTATCAGTTAATGAGATATTTGTGTGAAATAATTATGGTCTTTTATGGGGTGAAAATACATAAATAAATATTGACACCTTTGAATTTTTATAGCTGAATGGAAATATTTTGAACAACAAGGGTGTAAAAACTGTTTTAACATTATAAACTTTATTTTAACACGAAACGGTAAAAATTTTGGCCATATATTAAATTTCCAGGAATTATTTTGAATATTTCCATTTTGCTTGAGATTATGGTTTCGTTTAAGGTTATAGGGTGATTTATGAAATCAAATTCGATTAACAAGGTCTGTGGTTTTCGCGTTACTCGATGTCGAGAGCCGCATTTTGGTTGAAATTTGGCAACACTCCATGGGCTAATTTCAATTTCAGACAAGAACGCGCATTTTGCATGAGGCTAATTAAATGGCAGAAAATTTCGCTGGCCAATTACTGGCATTTTAATTACACTGGTTGGAGGGTGGGAACCTCGATCGTCCAGAGCTCTTGATATAACCCAATAAAAGATGGTCCTTCCGTCCCATTTTTTTTTCAGAGTTAGAACTATCACTCTACTAGAAAAGCAGATTTCGAAACGACCCATACAACATTGATATTTATGCCCTTATAGGAAACTAGCCCTCCTAAATTCAACTCTAGAGAAAATTCACTTTCATGCCACGAGCTGCAACCATCGAGTAATTTCAGTTTCAACACTCCCACGCCCAACACTTTTTTTTTTGGGGGGGGGGGTGGAGGTGGAGAAGAGCAATGTATATTTTCCATTACTATTCCTAGCTCTCTCATCCGTTCTATCGATTCGCGGCTGACACAGTTACATGCCATTCAGACCCATGCGCTTCGACTTGCGCAAGATTTAATCTGAAAGTGTTGGCAAAAACTAGTATTTTTTTTACTACTACTCCACTAAAAGCTTTCCAGCATTTTAAAGAGTTACACCAAGTTTTTGGGACACTTTCACAATGAATGGTTACGTCTGGAGTATAGTAGGATCTTGGCACAAACTGATGATCAGCTGAGTCTAGTCGATTGTACCCTTTTTTTACCTCCAAAAGTTTTCTGGCATGGAAGCCCTTTCACGGCTGGGGTACTCTACAATGTAACGTTGTCAGATTCTAAGATTTCTAACCGCACAACAACAATGGTGGGTGATGCTAGCAATCACCACCTTGTGCCAATTAATCGCCTGAAAAACTTTGGCAATAAAACCAGCTCCACCCCAATTGTTCTCAATGATTTGTGTCCCTGACCCCACGGAATCTTCCATTCAAACCCGGAAAGCAAAGTGAATAAAAGTCATAAAGCACCTCCAGCTTTTGAACTTTCGACCAACTTTCTTGGTCGTCTGTCATCTGCTGGCAATGATGGCTCTGAGAGAGATCCAGGCTTCCCAAACTCTTTTCGCGTGCAACAATGTGCAATAATTGCATTTTCCTAGTGCAAATTCGCTACCGGGGAGGATGGGTGACGGAAGCTTTGTTACCTTTATCTCAAGCCTTGAGGGAAGGATACGTCTTGGGAAGGGTTCAATAGCACCTTGCCAGCTTGGGCTGAAGGAAGAGATAGGCTCGGGCGAGGCCATTACTCTGCTCTGCCGGGCTCCGAAGCACTTTATCACTCCAGAGGCTCTAATGAGTATGATTACGGAAAGAGAAAATGTCCATTTATGACTCTGACTAGAGCAATTTATCCGAAAGACAGGCTCGTAATGGCGGACCGTTACGTCATGCGATATCTCTGGCCAATCAGAAATGCCGGGAGTTCAAGGACGCGTGATGACCAATCAGGATGCACCGTGACGTCACAGCAACGTCACCGCGACTTTACTGATAGGTCAAGGACTAAATGCAAATATGGCACAGCCAATGTGTCAATAGCCAACTACTTGATGAGGCAATTATTCACAGGATTACTCCCGTTTCATAATTTATTTCCGGATTTCGCACCCACCAATTATTTATCTCCATGCAAATAAAACCTGCGACAAATCGAATCAGTATATTGACTGGCAGTTGATAAAACAGCTACTAAACTGGCCACAAGATTGCTCCAGTCATTACCACCACGCATTGTTGGAATACATTACTTTTCTTTTACGGCCCATCGAGGACAAGATCAGAAAAGGGCGGATCCTTTTTGCCATAACTCGACCAGTTTTTTCAGAGAATGACGAATGAACAATGGTGGAGACAAAGTAAAAGAGAGGATTTTGTGGCAGCAGCTGTTAACATTTTGAGGGTTGGAGTTGAAACGAGCCAAAGCCCCCAGAAGGGAATAGTGGTGCCAGGTCCTCTACTACGAGGGCAGCCAATCGAAATGGCTTCAAACATTCATGGGGGAGAGCCTTTGCTTGGTTGTTAACCCATGTGGAATTATCATGTATAATGAAGGAACGTGTCCTAGTGTATACTGCTTGCCACCCGCGTCCGGCAAATAGTATTCCTGGTATTTATTAGGCCCTTTCTTGTGGTGAGGGTCGTTTGCCTATGCCTCGTCTGTGCTGGGTATGTATAGGCGGGGCAATATATGGGCAAAAATGTTGCTTAGGTGCTGGAGAGCGAAAGGAGGCGTGATTTGGACCAAACATGGCGGCACCCGCATGGTGTGGCCTACCATACGAGTACTTTATCAGCATTTGTTAGAGCTTTTGCTACAAAGTTCATGTACAGTATTTTGCTCGTCACTGTACGGACATATGCCCATTATAATTGTGCAAAATATTGTGGGGGTTAGTCCTGGTCCAAGTATGGTGACACCTGTATGATGTGGCCTACCACACTTCATCAGCATGACTCTGTGTTTATTCTCGTTGAATAAAAGTTTGTTGTTGTTCATTACTGTGGCCTATAACGAATAATAAGCTTTGTTGCACACATTCGTGTATAATAATTAATATTACATATGCGGGCTCCATTGCATTTATAGGGTCACTAGAAAACCCTCGCTTCGCTCACTGGGTGCGGGGGTGGGTAGGGAATTAACGATGCAGACCCTCCGGCAGACAGAGAACGAATGGATGGTTCCTCCTCTCACCCACCAGAGGCGCTCCCGCCACCCTCATTGCGCCTGCGCAGAAAGAGGGACAATCGGAAGCGTCGCAGTAACACTATACGGCGGACCAATCAGAAAGCCTAACCGTACAACATGAGTATGATCTTAATATTATAGATAGCTTATCTCAAGGCTTATCTGAATTACATTTTATTAATTATTACTTATTAAATATTATTATATTATTTGCATTTTATTTTTATTTGTGTACATTTGTTACGTTATTTTATAATTTTGTAAGTTGCCAAATTCCAACGAGAGTGGGCACTGCTACCATCACCATCTAACTGTTAGGCACTGAACTATTTTGAGCCTTCAAGCCTGTCCGCAACATTGTGGGACACACTGTAAATTAGTCAATGAGCCCAAGGGGCCCAAGGGCATATGGTGCGCTCTTGCAAAGCAGACAACCCGCTTCAATAAAGAAAACCTTAATAATTTCCCAACGAATGTGTTGCAAAACCGGACATTTTCTCGCCACCTGCGAGAGACCAGTCGTTAATAATGAAAAGCGGACTGAATTCCCATGCTCTTGTAAAAGGACCGGGGGCGTGTCCGAATCTATTTTCAGCCAACCCCCCTCCCCCCCCTCTCTCTAGAGTAGAAACCTCGCCAGGAGAATATAGATCCGAAAGGTCAGAAGACTCTGAGACCATTAACAAAATTATCTAGCCAAGAATTGGACATTTTTTGGTACAAAAAATGCGGGTTTGAATATATTGTCCAACATATTAGGGTGTCTAACTAGGTTTTACTGCGTATGAGCCCCCCCCCCCCNAAAAAAAAAACCTCCAAAAATTCCAGTCCGCGTTCATGTCATGAGATGGATGCTTTTGTTATTCTGCGAAAGGTGGGGCTTCCATTAATGAATTTTTTTTTCCGGCCGTCATTTCAATTTGTTGTTGCTCTAGGGCTCCAATAAACAATGGATAGGTCGATGGGCCGATGCGCTGGCTCTTGTTTTCCTAATGGGCCGAATATTTTAAAGGCCAACAATGGACGAATTTTTGTGTGCAAATAATGCGTGTTAAGCCTGTACCCTCTGCTAATCCTGTCATTCTATCAGTATAGATTCCAAAAACAAATAGCAATCCGATAAGAAGACAAAGGGTCATGCCAAGATCCAGCAACTGAAAATCGATGTGTGAATCGAGCCAGGTAGAGGTAATTTTCTCCCTAGACAAAATCTCCCGGAACTTTGCTTGTGACGGGAAGCGGGTATTGAATCCATCAATTACACAAAAGCCAGCTTCCACCCCGCCCGCCCCCCCCCCAAAAAAAAAAAAACTGCAGAAGGATTTTCCTCAGAAGCGAACCAAAATCCATATGCCCTATGGTCCCCCCTCCTCTCTAAAATGTTTATGTACAAATCCTAAATCGTTTTCCTGGATGTCAATTAATTTTAAAGGTTGATCCAGCAAAAGGTTTCCTTTGGGAATTGGTGTTAATTCCGCATCAAAAAAGTAGGGGGCGGGGTTTGTCAGGGGTCAATATTTGCATGGCATACTAATCGCTAAAAATAATACTGGAAGAGGGTGGGATGAATACAGAGCTAGAGAGAGAGAGAGATTTTGGGATGAAAATAAAACCCGAACTTAACTGGAAGACCTAGACAACAAAAGGTGGGATAGACCTTTATTACATTACCGCATTGTTTATCACTGCTATTAAAACTGGGCATGAAATATTGGGTAATGATTCTGTCATTAGTTGGACAAGGGCTTACTTTTACAGCTGTGTTAATCTTGGTCTTTTGTGAACTCGAGGACAAACTCATTTTGAGATCAAGAAATAACCGGATGAGAGTGTATATTCATCTGCAAGCCACAAGTTAAGTCCAGTAATTTTGTGGATATTTTTGGATTTAACATTAACAATGAGCTAGAAAGAGCATACAAGTTGGCACACAATTTTGAATAATTTTAACAATGTTTCGACACTATTTTTGTAATATTTACACGTTGCATGCCCCAGGCGAATATGAGGGTTCAATTTTTTTAAACATTTCGGCCCTCCACCCGTGTATTGCAGGCCACACGCTGTTTACACTCCCATTATTCATGATTTGTCCCAGCATGTTATCAATCTTCTGACACAAATTTCGCCCTCCCCAGTTTTCGCACACCTCTGACATTTCCCCCAGTTCGATCAAAATTTCAGGTCATATCCCGTTGAACTATAAACTGATCAGGAGCATTCAACCAGCAGGTTAGATTGGAGACAATTAAATTTGTTAGCCTGGTAACCACGAACGACAGCTGGGTGCTTGTCCTCTCCAGTGTTTTTTTTTTTTTATTCCCCATGCCCACCAAAGATTCTAGACAGTCACGTGACAAAAAAACACACAATATTTTTGGTGTCAGCAAAATCAACAAAATTTTTAAGGGCTCGTAAAGTGCTTGATATTCTGGGTGTCCAAGCTATAGATAGTGTGTGGTCAATAAGTGATAAAATTTCTAGCCCCTTTTTTTCCTACAGGTTCTATCAGAATTCTGGTGCTAGCCTGGATTTCAATTAGGAACGTGTTTCGAACTCTCTTTTTTTCCGGTGAGTCATTTGCTTAATTTCCTTGCCTCTCGTCGCATCAATCGGAATTTGCTTCCTAATTGAAGGATTGTTCGTTAGCAAGTGATTTTCTTTGAGGTTCATTTATTTTTAAGGGTTCTTTTGTTAGATGGTTTCCTAAAGCTAAGGATCGATTTTGGCTGCAAATATGCGATAGTAATAATAATAATAATAATAATGGATACCCCGTGATAGGCCCCTTGGGCCTCTTAGGGGATCATCTTTTGAATATCCGACTTTAATCATTTGCCTGTAATGTGATGGATTTTGATTGCGGGAGGAAACGGGAGAACCCCGAGAAAACCCACGCGAACACGGAGAGAACCCATCGAAACTCTATCCACATAAGTATCCTCCGTCCGACCCGGGGATCGAACTCGGGACCTTAGAGGTGGAAGGCTGCGGCGCTAACCACTCGGCCACCGTGTCGCCCCTAATATGCGATAGTACAGTACATCCTAGTACAGGAATATTGCGTAGAATCTGACTCAATTAATTATGAAATGTGCCATTTTTTTGTAGAATCTCGCTCGATAAATGCAAAGCTCGTACCTGGTGCCAATATGAAACGACTCATTTAACATGCATATTCATATTGGTATAAAAAAATATTAAATGAGGGGGTCGCACGATTGTAATGTTGAATAATGAACGGTGCTCTGATGTAATTGTGCAGAGTGTGCACTCTAATAACTCAACGCATCAGTTAGTCTACAGATATTAATGTTACGGTTGAATCTCGAGTTCAATCATGTCGCCAAGTTTAATCACTCTGTCCATATGTCCATTTAATTAAGTGCAAGCTTTCCGACCTTCATACTTTATAAAGTGACTGCTTTTACACATAATTATGACACTCCTAATACTCTCCATTCTCCATTATTCGTAAGAGAAAAACCTTTTTCGGCATAACTGAAAAATGTCTCTTACGAAATGGAAATAAATAGCTAACAAGAGTCGTGTAGAATATGTACTATCCTCGCTAGAAATTTCCGGACACTGTCAACCCTGCAGTTTCTACATTCATCTCAGAACGACCCTTTTCCTTGTTACCGGAATGCGACTTCTCCCTCTTGAAGTGTTCCTGAACTTAGACCTTGTATTTCGAGAGCTGCTTTGGGACACATAAGAAAGTTTCTCCCATGGGACTAGCACTGTACACGGGTACCATGTAGCTTTCATTGCAATGAAACACCCCGGGGAGGAAAAAAAACCTTGCACAAGTCCTAAACCAGAGATGGCGCCTAGGTTCAAAGAGTGTGAAAGAGTAAACGGTGCACCGTCCATTGAACAAGCCAAACAATCCTGTCTGTTTACAAACCCCTGGATTCCATTATTTCCGACGTCAAAGAGCTAGTCAAAGTGCAAACATTGCAGTCTATGGAAGGGTAGGACTAAAGATGGCGTCCGGTTGCATCGCTGTAGTTCACTTTAGGAAGCCGGCTTCGTAAAGCAAACACTTTTCGAGGCCTAAGCATGAAAGACGATGTGGATCAAGCTCTAATAGAACCTAGCAAATGAGCTACTTGGAAGCGTCTTTCATTACATGGCAGCCATGTTGGGACGCTCTCGAAAGAGACGCGCCATCTATGTTATAAATTTAGTACTATTTGGACAGTTTGCTACCAGGAGTTCATAAACTAAAAGGTAAAATGTAATCTCACCCTCTTCTGACGACTGCAGCTGCCGTTGCCGGCTGCGGCGGCGTCTCCTCCTGTTCTATCTGCTGCGCTTTGGCCATCACGCTTTCGATCATGGCCCTTTCCTCCGCGCTCAGGTGACTCAAATCCACATCAGGCATGGGCGGACCTCCTGTAAAAACACACAGAAAAAAACCCACCCGCCATTTGAAGATCAGGGTAATTTGCAGACTGGTATACCACACCAGTATTGATCTAAAAGCTAGGGAGTGCATGGGGGGGGGGGGCTGTAGGTGGAGAAAATCTGGCCAACTTATAGATTGCATGCATTTTGATAGGGGAGTAATTGCAATAGTGTTGTTGACAGTCTCTAGGATGTTGAATATTGAGGGGTTAATCCCTGAGCAATTTTGACCTACGGTTGCGGTCCATGTGTGGCTATTTCAAAATCTGTTTGATCAACAACCTTGTTTATGCACTAGACTCATGGAATGAGGCGATACACCACATGTTGAATATTGGATTTGTCTGACACCTTCTACGCAGTGGATGGTCTGCCATAATAATTTATCTCCAACTTTTGTTATTGGAGTCCTGTAATTTCATTACCTCAAGATTGACCTGGCCCAGAAGCAAATATGTCACAGATAGAGTGCCAATGAGGCTTGCAAACACATAAAAGCATGGGAGGTGAATCCAGGGGATAGGGGCCGAGGGATGCGCCAATCGATTGCCAATAAGCGCGCTTCGCTGCAGCATCCATTCCTTTAGGTCTGCCTGTACAGCTATATAGGTGCCCTAAATGAAATTGAACTACAACTACGTTCTAATGGGGGGGTTTATCGACCCCCTGCACCACCAACACGTTTTTGTACAAAATTAGGGTCATTGAGAAATCTGAATCCAATCCGACCCTTTTTTGCAGTGTCAATATTATGAGCAGTGATAATGAGAACTGAGAGAGAATTGAAGGGCTTTTGTTTGCTATCCGCAGTTGCATATGCCGAGTGGTTTAATTTAATAGCGTTTGGGTGCAAAATGTACTCTGCATGCTAATCCGTTGGCGGAATATGTAGTCACATTTTACGCATCGTGTGTGCCCGGAGTAATTGCTTGAAAGTAACTTAGACTCTCTGAGGGTTTTAAATTATGGGACGTAGCTAATGAAGCGAAGGAAAGCGGGTGGTCCAGAACTCTATATACTGTTTTAGAAAGTTTTTTTAAAATTGCTTGTGGAAACTTGTTATTTTCAAGCCAGCAGTCGCCGTATTTACTAATTGGTACACTTTATAGTCATGATGCTTTTTAAAAAATAATTTATTCCATGTTTTACAACTCTTCATTTTCAAACTGTATGTCTCTATAATGATTTTTCAGTTTTATGCAAATTAATAGCGATATTTCCTTCCACGATGTATCGATATTGATGGGAGACGTATAGGGCATCACGATTGGTTAGATGTGACGTCATTGGTGGTGATTGGCTGTGGATCCTTCTAACTCCTCCCACTTCTTCGGACAGTCAATTTTTTCTTTTATACATATAGATTTCCGCATTAAATGCTTGATGATAAAACTGTAAATTAGTTATATGCATATATTCTTATGAGTCATACTCCGATGTCGTAACAAACATTATCATATTTATGCAAGGCTGTCGAGAACGCAGTTATTTAAACTGCACTGTTGGCAGCTACCATTAAGATCACTTGATTTGAATCACATTATCACTCAAGATCCCTTCTACCACATAAATCTACTCACTTTAAACTGTTACAAACTGTACAGCATGTCGATGGCAACTTGGAAAAAGCCGGTCATGGACTTTTAACAACACCGAGGCTCATTTCCTCCTCAAGAGTGGTGGGGAACCCATCGTTGTCAAAAAGATGAGCTGTATCCGCCATCTACTCTGATTTCATCTTTAAGCTCATCCTTACCACCGCCGTAGAAAGATCCTGAAACTCCGAAGGAGATCCTATATCGACAGAGCAAACACCACATCGATTCCGGAAGAAAAAAGCTCCTGAGAGAGGTGTTTGGAAGAAGAAAAAGCCACAGACCAAATTGTAAATGTGGGGGAAAAAAAGAAGAGGAAGAAGCAGAGGGCGGACATTTCGATGGTCTTCCTATGGGCCTGGGTGGCGGATGACCACTCCTCTCTTGTGTCCAGACCATCATTATTCCAGAAGGTTTTTGGGGGTAGCTGGCTTTACTCACGCTAGTGGAATCGTGCATCATTCATGCTCAGGAATGGACATATTTTGCCCATTCCAGGGGGAGGTTAGGATCAATGTCCAGCTGGCGGGATATTGGGGGCGGAATAATGCAGAGGGGGGGGGGGGCGAACTTGTAGCCTGGAGGGGGACATAAAAAGCATGATGGGGATGTCATGTGAGGGAGCCTTGCTTATATTAATCCGGATCGAAGATGAAGGAATATTGGTGTCTGAGGAATGTTGCTGTTGCTTGGGAAACACTGTCCAAGTTTACAGTTCAATAGGAGAGTATGGATTGCTTACCCCAAAAAACCTGGTTGTTCTATGTGTGAAGTGTACATTTTAGTTTCTAGTTGGCTCATCTAAAAAACACTAGTTGTTATTAACTCAAACCACTGCGTCAGCAGTACTGTACAGTGCTCCATATACGCACATATCCTGAGGCAGCTTGTGCTCTGGTTTACTTTATGTCGAGTTATGTGATTTTTAAATAGTCAACATTAGCCCGGATGCGGGAAAACGATTGTGAGAAAATGTGAAATCACAATGTTGTTTTTAAGTCAAGTGTACAATCATGTGAATATGTACATATGCAGGTATACAACTGGGAGTGGCTTTCCACACTAATTATGGTATAATGAACATTAATATGCGGTGTAACAAGAGTGACACTGTGTTAAATCATGTATTAATTTCATAGCGTTGAAGTACACTGCAGGTCAAATGCAATTCAAAATATTTAATATCAAATCAATGTTTGTAATTGTGTTTCCCAGACCGCATTGTCAAATCCAGATTCAATCTGAAATACACGTTTTCACTTGACCTACTACAATGGAAGTAATTGTTCAATTATACTATGCAGTGATGATGTAGAAAATTTGCTGTGTGCTCTTAAGCGATCCAGCATAATATTACAACTATGCTAGTTTAGCCAGTAAAGCACAACAATTGAGTTCAGCATAAAATTAACAATTTAACACATTTATTTAAATGCAATGAGTAATTATCATGTAACGACATAACTTTAGATGAGTAAGCTTCAAATGAAACACTGTTGCCACTTTTCAACATTATATTGTGCTAAGAATTTTACACTCTTGAGTATGAGGCAAATGCTTATGAAAATATTAATTAATCATTAATATAATCATGCCACCTATCTCCTTCATCATGTACCTGGCCCACAAGTTGACATATACTTGAACTACTGCAATAAACCAAAAATGTACTGTATATAATATAAAAATGAATTTTGGTGAAATTTGCAATAAGAGGCTAGAATTCACCATTCATATGAACAAAGGTCCTCAAACCAAAGAAGTTTCAATTTTGGTGCCATGTTGCCTGACATTTCCTTCCAGCATCGTATATGTACCGCTTTCATGCACCTGGAGAAATTGCCTCATGCATATCGCAGTCAAGTCAAGCACTGCAGCTTACAGCCCTCGTCTCTGCTGCGGTTTTTGTCAGCAGGGCCTCAGAAAGCCTCTGGTAATACCGAAGAGTAGCCAACCCAGAGAGAGAGAGAGAGAGAGAGAGAGCTGCTTCCTATTCATCATTCCACACAAACTCTGTCAATTTACAAGTTCGAGAAAGCAGAGGAGGCTTTTATCCTCCCATTCGCATTAACACTCTTTTCTTGAGCCTCCCACCGACCAACAAGCCCATACAAATAATCGAGTTCTCTTTGGTTTCCCCTTTCACACAGTCGAGCCCAAGTTGGGAGTGAAAGACTAGTCCGCCGAGGCATGCAGTCGAACTATATATACAGAAAGGAAGGTTCTATATCCCCCCCCCCTCCATTCCCTTCAAACCAACTCTACAAAAGACCACACTAATTCCAATGGGACCACGCTTTTCGGGGGGGGGGGGGGGCAGTGGTTCGATCGCCTTTCTCTCATTCCGCATGCCTTCTGAACGAAATTATTCATACCGCNCCCCCCCCCCCTTTGACCATTGTTGGAGGGCGTTGTGCGGTTTGTGTACCGGGCTGGATTATTATAGGAAGGGAGGGCAAGACTTTTAAATTTTTTTTGAAGCCGGATTTGCTTGGGATTGAGAGATTATTCAGATGCATGTCAATCGTGTTTGTATGGATTTATTTTGGATAGGTTTTGGGCAGACCTGACATAGATATAGTCTAAGATTGCAGCAGAAATACCTCTCAATCAATCAAGAATGCGGCTGAAAGTGGCTACAAGAATGAATAATTTAAATAATGTAAAAATAAATACTGTGAATTACCTACGGAAAATAATTGTTAACATACACAACTTGTAGCCTAATTTAAAATTTTTGTTTAATATTTATGTTTTATTACTTTTTTATTTATGTTCATGTTTACATTAATTTTATTGCATTATTCAATTGCCGTGCAATTTTTACGATATTAATTTTAGTTTTTAAGTTTATTTTTTTGCATCATACCACGTCATGCAACTTTATAAACAACACTTTCTTATCAATATTTTTAAAAACTCAATAAATCAATGGCTTTATTTTATTTAAGTTGGTCGGCCTGCAGCAACGACCACTTTGCCGACCAAATACAAGTCCCCATTCACAATTTCAAATTATTAAATATGCAGGAAATTATTGAATATTTATTTATTTAGCCCCAAAATATATTAATGAATATTAAATATGCAGGAAATTATTGAATATTTATTTATTTAGCCCCAAAATTAATGAATATTAAATATGCAGGAAATATTGTTATTATATTAAAAATTACTTAAAAAGTACAGTGCATGCTCTTTCGTGATTGGCTAGAAATTCATGCCCCTCCGTACTTCCTCTGCAGTCTCAGTCTATATGCTTCATGCATATTAATAACCTTACGTAAGTTCATTATGACAGTACAGTAGCAGATATGAAGGAGTAACTGGATTCTTTGCAGTGATGCCAAATTGGTCCGGTATTTTTCCCAATTTATTCAGGCACGGGAATTGACCCGGATCTATTTTTAAACCAACCAATTACGCTCTCCCTTTAGAGATCATAAATATTTCAACTGTTAGGAATACAGCCCATGTTCGGAGTCAATCACGCAGCGAAACACGTATAAAAAAAAGGTCAAGGGACTCTTTTGACATTGCACAAGACGACACCTTCCAGCGAGACTAATATAATTTCTGGAAGCCCTAGATATAGTCTTTATTCCCTGGAGAGAACCAGTCGGGTCTGGCTCTTTTTTTTGTCACGACTTTTCATCATGCTTGGATGTCCAATAGTTTTCGGTCCATCGGAAATCCAGGTGGAGAAAACCCGCTATTGAATATCGCATTAACGGTATTTTTTTCACCCGATTGACAACAAGCCTATCATTTGAGTGCACAAAGCTGTTCCGTTAACGCTTAATACCGAATGAGTTATTGGCTGAATTTCTATAACGGAAATGATCTATTGCTAGTATTTTAGACTAATTAGCCAATTTAGCAGCTCATACTGGAGAAAATTGTATCAATAAATTTCGTATTATGTGGACATCAGTCTTGTACAGTAGCCACATTATAAATGGGGCGGTGTAAAATTTATATCCTGCCATACAATACTTACAGTATTACGGACATTGAGACATGCCTGAAATAAGTTGAGAAAAAAAGTGGAGTAAAAGGACAAAAATATTTCATCCTGGCTTGTATGCAACCGCACCCTTGTATCACGGAGAGTACACCCTACAGGCGCACAGAAAATCCAAGGACATTACGATGTACAGTACAGTGTGTACCATAAATCACCTGTAGGAGCACTACAACTAATCCAAGCGCTGAATATAATTAACCTTTCAAGTTATTTTCATACTGGTTAGTATGCAGCCTTGACATAACCTGCATGCGCACATAACTATATGTACATAACTGTATTCTTATTATGTATAGTACACCATTATTCATGAGATGTAGGGTTGCGAAATAATTACAGCGCTTTATCTTTGACATTTGAACAAATACTACAGTTCACGTAAAGGCTCGCGTTTCGCAACGACTCTTTTATGCCACCATATTCTGCGTACATAGCTAGGAACATATACAGAGAGAATTAATTCAAGAGTGCTAGAGTCAACACTAAGCGGACTAGAGCGTTAATAACTCTTTTAACATACAGTCGCCTCCTTTCTGGATTATTGAGAAAGCGTCACTTGCATAATCTCTGCAGTATGTAAGCAATTGAAGAGGTGAAGGTTAATGGCTGAAGTTAATGAAACAGCCCCAATGAGCGGAAAGAAAATATTTATTTTAACCATTCCAGCATCTTTTAACTCCAATTTATATACATCATTACCTACTTAATGTTGGTGTGAATTATAGCACTAAATATTGTTCATATAATCTCCTGCCCCGGAAGCATTCCCCATTTCTCATCATTACAAAACGCACATTTTAAAACAGCCAACGTTGACTTTGCACGACACCTCGTCTCACATGCTATGTACACAATTTCCCTCACAGTTGGACAAACCAGACAAAAATGATTCCTCCTGCACAACTAATCCTCTAAGCGCCTCCGTCCGAATTTATATTCCTGTATTTCTTTTTTAAGGTTCCGGGTCCTGCTTCCCCCGGATTATTCCAAACCGCCTTACGCCTGAATAGCAATGTTTACTGGAGATTACAGCCTAAAGAGTGATGCCCATTTTTCTCCCAGGCTCACACATAGCCTATATGATGACTGCATTGCAGTCTCTCCTCTCTATATATGACGGCACGCTGTAGGAATAAGCATGAGGGTAAATCCGGGTTGTGAGAATCTTTTCTCCGGTGTTTCTTCTCCGTGTTAGTATGCACCTCGTACGTGCCACAGGCCCTTTCCCAAAGGCCATTTGTTTCAGCAAAAGCACGGTATTTGGGCTTTCTGTTTCAAATTCTTGCAAGGTCTACCCCTCTTTGAAAATGTGATGATGTTATCCTCTATGGAGAAAATGTCAGATTTTGTGAACAGCAAGTGATATTGGCGAAATGTTTCAGTGTGCATTCTTTTTCCTCTGGAGACGCTGCAGAAAATTCCCCTCTTGCCGTCTCTTTTGTTAGGATTAAATGCCAAAAAGTTTGCTTGGCAACAAAAAAAAAACTGGATGCAAAAGTTCCTGCGACGGGTTTAATTACGCTGGATGTATATACCCGAGAGAGAGCCTGGGCCTTCCATAAATAAGCAAATACTGTAATCTCTCAGGTGGCCCTCCCACTTGTTCAATGCATTATATGGAAATTTTTGACAGTGTGTGAACCTAATCCACTTACAGTATCGAGGTTGTACAGTGTACACTAAGCTTCTTTTTCATCCTGGAAATAGACTGATTGCTCTGAGGATAAGGAATAGTTGCCGGATAAAACCATGTCATGTAACCAATTTTATGAGGTAAAGACCTGCAATGCAGAAAAAAATTTTTTCTCTAAATTTGTAGTGGCCGAACAGATATTTATGAACAATTCATCCCATAAGGAAAAATTCAATCCTATCTTAAAATCAGTTACATTGTTACACCAAGCAGTGAATCATGAACGAACTCTGCTGAAACAAACTGTAATTCATATCGCATGTAAAGTTTCAGTAAGAACCCAGAACCGGCTTTACATCTCGATCACTTCAAGCAACCTCTTCCTATCGACACAATGCACGTTGCGTGCTCCAAACGCGACAAACACGTCGCACCGAGGCTGTAATCATTATTGAGCACATAATTTGTCGTATGCGAGGTGCATGAAGGGTGCCAGTTTTGTGTGATACTGATGCCGGCATTTATTGAGCGCCAAGCCCGCAGTTTCTACCCTCCCCCATCTGCGCAGACTGGAAAAGGTGGGTCGATCTGCGCACCTTTGCTACAATTATTCCGGCACATAAGTAGGGCACTACTGCTACTGCACACATGAAACGCGTGGGACATTCCATGTGACGGGCTTGGCAGGTACGGCACGCCCTTTGGCTAAAACCCACACTAAAAGCTTTGCATATGCCCGGTTCGACCTTTTTTTTTGAATCAAGTGGACCTGTCCGTACTAGCGTAATCCAACTTGCAGTGTGTAGTAACGCAAAAAAAAATTATGGAAGGTTATTTCTGGGTCGCAACATTCATGCCTGGTCGTACCTGCGCTGAGGTGATTAATAAATTATTAAAATATCGACTTTGCTGGTGTGTCACCTGCACGGTATGAAGATCACCTTATAATTTGTTGTAAGCTTATCATAAATAAACAGCACCCCATTAATTTAGTGTGTCGCATATGTATGGTCTTAAATACTTTTCATGCCTGCCTAGTGGACTAGACTGGACAAAACAGGGATGTTATAATATATAGGACCAGACAAATTGAGTTCATTCAACCATGGCTCGCGTGGGAAGCACCTAACGAGATAGAACCACAAGCGTCTTCTGGGGAGTAAGCAGCCACCATGAAAATGCAAAATTAAAGAGCAAGCGTGCATCGTTGAGCATGAATATTTAAATGATGTCCGCGTAGCTATATATGGCTATTTCTAACGGCCTGCATTAAACATCGCGAACATTTTATGCGCAGTCATATGGCTGATTTTCGACGTGAATATGTGATTATTTTACGCTTTTGGTCTCGCCAGCGCTGTATAGTTGTTATCCAGTTCCATTCTAGTGAAAAATTCAACCTCTTCTCTTCTCCCATAGCAATTATACACCTCATTAGCAGCTTACAGTGCATATCGAGTCAGCTTACTAGCACTATCTTCTGACACAAAGTATTTCATTGTCACGCATTGACATGGCGCTCTTTTAACATCCAAATTAATGATCGTCTATCAGTACTACTGACGTTCACCAGATCATGTGTCTGAACGCTCTCACAGCTAAAAAAAAATCTAACTGTCCCAACTTAAGACGAGTTAACTCCACCAGTGTCAGTCTTTTCAACCCTTGTCCAACCCAAATCCGTGGCAAGAAACACCGCCAGAAAACCTAACCATCAGTCGCCTCAAAAGCTCCAATCGTGGAAGCTGAAGCAAAAAACTTTCGCTGTCCAGCCTCCAAAACTGGACAGCTCAAATTAATCCTTTCGAGACCACCCTCCCCCTTCAGGCATTCAAAGTCCGTCGAAAACGGAAGCTCCCCCAAGGGAATGAGAAAGACTCTAATGGGAGCCTGTCCGTCCCACATCCATAAGATTCCACCTAGGATAGTAAAATAGAAAATTCGATACACATGCTCTTGCACAGCAGCTGGGGCCAGTACACATACAAAAAAATGGTAGTCTCAAGATCAAAGTTCTTGTTATAGTAATGACTATGAAATTAACGTGCTCAGAGCCGTTGGTTCGAGGGCCTACTGTTCCCCCTCAGCAGGTATTGATCTTTCAGAGAGAGCAGGTTAGAAACGACAATGCGAGCCAACGGAGGTCGAGGAGAACCTTGATGTGAAGAATGGAGGAAGAGGATCATTCATGGTGGTCATGCGGAGGGTGGCCAGGGGTCAAACTTTGTCCTAATCCTCACAAGTTCACAAACTTATGATTGTACCCAATCAGATTCAAGCCATTAGAGAAACAGTGATTGCTATTTTCAGTCTTTTCAATCGATATTTGGCACACTATTTTCCAAGTGGCATTATCCTATTTGATCCTGAGCCTAGAGATTCATAGCCGTCCCCTTAGACCCACAACGCATCTAGGATTGAGATATGTTATCGTTCCAAACGAAAGGACTAGAAAAATATTTGGAAGGTTGGGGAAGATTGAAAGAGAGCTTTTCGTTCTCAAAAAAAAAAAAAAGTAATGAAAGGCAAACACTTTGAGGTTTCTCCACAAAACGAATCACCATCTGTGGCCCTGACCATATTTCATGCGAATTTTGAGTTCGTATCACAAATGATAGATAATTTCTGTGAATTCCTTGGCAAAATTGCGAACCTGATAAATATTTCAAATATTAACGAACTAGGTCACAACTTCATTCTTCACTGCAATAGGACAAAGACCTACAGCGGATTCAGTAGACTCTAAAAATCCCTCAGAGGAGCATGTCGAGCCCACTAAAAGTTTCTGAAATTTTTGTCTCAGCCTGAATGGACATTTCTTGTAGCATAATCAATCCATTTGGGAAGGTTCACTTCATGTGGGAATCTCTCAATCCAATATTCCCAGTCTGCACCCTTGCTGCTGTTCGGCTCTAGGGCTTTTTTCTTTCTCTTTCTCTAGACTTGAAGGGGGGGAAAGAAAGTCCTTGAAATGTCCCCACTTCCAACCTTCCCTCTTTTTACCAAACCCAAAGGAACCTATTTTCACCAGACGAAAAGGAGGAGCCAGAGTATTGACATTGATTTAAAAAAAAAAAGTGCGGAGACTTCGCTGTCTTGAAGGAAAATTGCCAATTATTGTATCGCAAATGAAGATCGATACGAAGGGATAATCAAGTCATGCGATTTCTAGATGGGGTTCCTTTTCTTTCCACTCCCTTTTTTCCCTTCTTCTAAATCTGGTGCTTTGTTCGCTTTGACTTGAAAAGTCTGGTTCTAAGAAGGGGGAGACAATTGTAGTGCAAAAAAAAATTGCGACTCCAATATATTTTCTACGCAAAATTTCGAAGCAGATACAATGAATGGGGATTTCTAGAAGGCAATCCAATTTCAACCTGCAGGTAATTTATTCATTGTGAAATGGGAATTGCCCAGCGATGGTACATGATACCATGCACCAGGTTGCATGCATAAAAATCCAATGGACTTTTCCTTCCATCACTCTTGATTTTCTGTGCCCACAGCTATTTCGCATTCTGTAACGTGCAGTTTCATTATTGATTGTCAATCAACAGTGTGACGTCAGTACCACTCTCAGGTTAATTAAATAACTAATAATATTATTATATCACTTTACGTGGTATTACTATTGAAATATTACTCATCACAACCTATGTCCTGAAGACATCAAAATTATTCAATGCATTCTGAGATATGTATGGGTAGTCTCTAAATCGTTAATTAAATGGTCCAAGTTTATGCCAAAGTCACAAGTGATAAATTGCTGCTTATTTCATGAGCTACTGTGTGCAAAATTATTTGCTTGGCCTAGTTCCAGCTCGTTTACATATTTATAGTACAGGAATACACATCATGGAATCGAATTATGGAAATGTAATACGTTGGTGTAGACCACACACATTTATACAACAATAACATTTAATTAGGGCACATATAATTATTATGCACTGTGTCAAAAGTAGGTAAAACAACAATTTAAGGCTTGATGATATTGACTTACAGGCTGAATTTAAGGGCATGTCCACAGCGGAATATAGATTGAGTTTTCTGCTCTCATAGATTGCAACAGTACCTCCCTTGTGTTTTAGCTTATTATCCACACTCTTATGGGGCTAACATGGTTGGTGAAATTATTCAGCTTGAGCAAGGAAATGAACTCAATTTCCTCACATTTAGAGCCTGCATATTTGTCGAGGTTTTGCACCAAAAAAAGGCTCCGCTCAGTTAGCCCCTATAATGCACTCTAAAATATTTCGAGTGGCTTCCGACTCAATTTGAGTGGCTTTCCCTCTTCCAGAAAAAGGAAGGACCTAGTTTACTCTTCACTCAACAATTTGATTGACAGCTCACTCAAAAATGATTCATGGGTTTGGCTGAACTTGACTCGTTTTCTAAAGAGAATGATTGCTCATAATTAGTTCTGGAAATTTTGGCTACATTTCCCACTCACATTAGGATTTGGAATTATGGAATTTTGTATCCACCAATAATATTTCATAGTGTGCATTACACAATCCCATGTCATTATCAAGTGACACAAGTAACTTTTAGGTTTGATGCAGTGCACTCAATATGTGATTGACACTGTATTGGAATTGAGTCATGAATATTGCTGAATTATTTTTTGAACAATAATTCTTCAAAACTAGTTAGCCACCTTTTGAGTGTCGTCAGGTTCACTCAAAATACTTCAGATTCTGCAGGATATTACAGTGACATGTAATTAATAGGGTTGATAATAGTTCACATTCCTGGCTACCAATCAGAATAGCATCATTTCACGCGCCTTCTGCGCCATCTATCATAGATCCTTTTTTTTCCAGGAACCAAACTGCCTCTTAAAGTCCACACATGATTAACGTGCCCCACATTCCTTACGTCCCCTCGAACGTGATTCATAAATGGTGCAAATTTATGAGAGGCCAATCTCCATACCTGCTGGCGCCGCTGCTGGTTGCTGCAGTGGCGGCCTCTGAGGCCTAGGTCCCATCATCCCCATAGGTCCACCCGGTCCACCCGGTCCGCCCGGTCCGCCCGGTGGTCCACCAGGTCCACCCAGTGGTCCAAGTGGTCCGCCCGGTCCAATTGGTCCACCCGGTCCACCTGGTCCGGGACCATGGGGCCCACCCGGTCCGTGAGGTCCCATAGGCCCTCGAGGTCCACCGGGTCCCATGGGCCCCATAGGCCCCATAGGTCCACGCGGTCCTCCCGGCCTCATAGGTCCCGCACCTCTAGGCGGCATCATGCCCATAGGCGGCCCTCCAGGCGGGCCCCGAGGCGGCCCCCCCATCCCACCGGGGCCCGGGAACCTCGGTCCCCCCATCCCAAACCTCGGTCCTCCAGGTCCAGGCCCAGGTCCAGGCGGTCCCGGCCCGGGTCCCACAGGCCTCATGGGCCTACCCTGCATATGGGGCGGCTGGGCCCCCATCGGGGGCATAGGCTGCGTACCCGGGGCTGCCCCTGGGCCGCCCGGCCCCCCCATTTGCTGCTGCTGCTGCTGTTCCTCCGCACCCATAAGGGTGTTCAACATCTTTGACGCGAAATTGAACATGTTTTGGTGGTAAGGTGGAGGATTTTTTGAGGGGGGGTTTTGTCACAGAGGCGGGGGGGCGTGTATCACGATCGGGGTGGCCCGACTCCGGCTACCGACTCCGACATGGCCAGCTCACGATGGCAGGTCAGACAACACACAATCCCGCACTTCCATCGCACAAGAAAACCAGGGGCGGGGCTGTCCTAGGCCGCCATTTCCATTCCGGTATATCCGAAGTAAAAAAGGCACGGTTACATTTCCAAGTGGCCAAGGGGGCACAGGGTGTTTCAAAAAATAATAATAAAAAATATATTTTGCAGGTGTCTCCCCCCCAACCCCCCCAAAATACTGTTGAACCGCCCCCCTCCCCTGCACAGGCAGGAAAAGAGACCCCCTTCACACCCCCACGGTCCTCCGGGCCTAGGGAAAAGCTGCGGCTGGAACCGCGCAGTCTCTCTGACTCTCTGCTTCTCTCTAACCCTACACACCCAACTCTACCCCCAGCTACCTCCCCCAACCCACATAGACCCAAACCCTAGCCCCCCCTAGAACCGGCCTAGATCGATATTGACGTACTCTGAGAATGGGGCAGGGGGGGAAGGCGGGGAGATTTTTTTTTTTTTTTTTTTTTGCCATTTCTACCCTTATACGGTAGGGAGTGAAAGAGAGTTGTGTAGACTATCTATGAGGTTTAGTTAAAGAAAGATACAATTTTTTTTAGGATGAACTCATTGGGGGTTCCGGTGATTGCGTGATGGCGCAACTTTTTCGACTGAGTCATGTTTAATGTGCGGTGTTGGTATGGGAAGAACTGAGGTCACGATAGGGGTATTGGGGGTGCGACGTTGTTATTATAGTTGGCCGATAGGTTTGGAGTGACTATTAGTCATCCAAACCAGAAGTGAGAATGGTTGCATGCAATTGGTGCAATCATGCTACTGCAATGTTTGTTGCGGTAATGAGAATCGCTAGTTGAGCAGGTGAACCAGTTTGTGTTTCTGGGTATGCAGTCTTCCGATAAATCGCATATTCTACCGATATTTTTTTCATGTACGGTAGACGTATTTTAAAGAAGCAAACTGCTATGAGGTGGGAATTGCAACAATGAGGTCATTAAAATCAGCGTTTTCTCACTAGAAACTGGTTGAACATATCAACCAGTTTGTGTTTCTGGGTATCCGATAAATCGCATATTTCATAGATATTTTTGTCATATTTTAATGTAGATGTATTTTAAAGAAGCTAACTGCTATCAGGTAGGATTTACAGGTAATTAAAATTAGCATTTTCTCACTATAGGAACTGGTTGAGGAGGTCAACCAGTTTGTGTTTCTGGGTATTAGTCTTCCGATATATCACGCGTTTTATCGATATGTTTGTCATAACTCATAATAGATGTAAACTGCGGTTAGGAATTACAACAATCTCACTAGTTGACGAGAAAATATGAGCAAAATTTGATCCACACTTTATTACGAACCTCAAAAAATTACAGAAAATGACGGCCTTTGAGGATACGATTGAGTCGTAAGAATCCTGTACAGATCTACCAACTCTTTAATAACTCAACATTTCAGCTCTTCAAGTCAGAGAATCTCTCCGGTTGCAAATCTAGCAAAAGGAAAAAGCGAGTTAAGGGCCCCATAAATCAAAAGCAGAAAATATGATGGTGGTTTTCGGTCCTGGTGTGACTCCTACCTCCCTCTTCTCTTGTCGATATCTGTACCCCCCCTCCCCCCCTCCCAAAAAAGGCTCCGGGTCCAATAAAGCTCGAATAACTATGCAAGTGGAGCGTAGTAGTCGAGACTGGAGCTCCAGTATTAGCCCGATTCCAGTAGCAGTTAGGGAACACTTAAATGCAAAAGGAACAGCCAATTGTTTCTTTCGTTTTCATGTCTTTGTTCCTGGGAGGGATAGGAAGAAATTGGGTTGGTTTTATTAAGTCTGCAGGCGTCTGGTCTAGGGCTGAGCTAATGTCTACATTTGAGAGCTGAATAATTGCTTGTTTTCAATTGCGAATTTTGTCAACAATAGCGTTGCAAGAGGCGTGAATGACTTCACAATTATTTCAAGAGAGATACGTTCTTTGTTCAGGATAATGCGATACATTGGCTTTGACAGGCTAATTACTATCTCAATGTATGTACATGTACTAACCATAATGTACTGTGTGCACTTGTGGTCGAATATTCGTCCACTAGGATTCCACCTTTGGACTTCTATTGTAAGCCTGTAGGTCATACAACTGGTGTTCCAAGGATGCGGTTGCATAGTAACCAGGATGAAGATTCTTAAAAATGTTTTGCAGAATCCTTTTCCTCTTGGTGATAACAACAATCACTGAACAACAATACTCCCAACTATTACAAATGCACGTACCTTCTCTGGACATGTTCCCTGACGCATCTACTCCACAAGTCCTTTGGAACTCACTATCAGGAACACTGCCAGTGGAGTAGTATTTGTGCATTGGGTCATGTGTCTCAACTAGGTCTGGAGCCAAAAGTTTTATGACCCAGAATGGAAACGGCCACATTTCTGGTCGGATTGGTTAAAGAGACGGGACCAAATTACAATTTCCGTCCAAAATATAAAGGGAAGGTCGAAGGAGAAAGCGGGGGTAGTTTTGTGGCAAAATTTCTACCTGCAATCGCACTCTAGACCCGATAGTGATGTGCGGTCACACCTGAATTGGAAAGGGTCGACCCTCGCTACAGGATTGTTCACGGCTCTCGAAATGAGGTCACCTCCAGCTAGACTATGGGACTCTATTAGAAGGCCTGCCCGCATAGACTCGATCCAGGTCGTTATTCAACAGGATAACATTATCGGGCAAAACCTGCAGTTAAACAAAGCCGAGGTTGGCTAGAAAGTACGTAGAGAAAAAAACAGCTATTTTGTCACTGTTACAGAGAAGCTGCGATCACTAGTAAAAATACTCAATTTTTCACATTCGCATTTGACATCATCATTGATAAGTCTTTCCCATCCTTAACCACTTAATCATGTCAATGTGAGGAAGCGCATTAATCATGCATTCTGAGCAAGCCAGTCAAGCATGCATGTAGACATTGTTGTCCCTAGTAAATTGATAGGATGTGTGTCAAAACCTTGTATTCTCCCCGAGGATGTATGTCCGATCAATTGACCGTGCAACGATTGATAGGGATTGTCTTGGCGAAGGGAAAGATTCATCCATCGATATCAAGCCTAAGTCAATATGACGACTGGGAGCCTTTTGCTTGGTCCACAGGGAAGTATAGGTTTTTAGTGTTTTGTGTGAGATTGGACTGTGTTGACAGTCACACAGGAGGATGCTATTCATTGTCTAAAAAGTTGAGAATCCTGATATCAAGTTGATGTGAGATATCCTGATGGTACCTAACCATCTATCCTCACTGATGAGTATAGCCAGAAGTTTAAGTCCGAAACATTTCTTTAAGTGCACAAACATATGACCTCTCAGCAAGCCCTCTTTTTCCACCATTACACTAAATAATATCCTCCAGTCCCTTCGACAGCTGTAACCCATTCACAATCATGCTCTAAAAATATTTGACTGCGATGCTATCCTGCTCGGAACTAGGGCGTAAAAATTTGGGTACGGAATATAAAAACGAGCACAATTTTTTTTAGGAATAGCAAATAGAATGTCTGTAGAAAAAAAAACGAATAATCGATCTTGGTACGTAGGCTTCCAGGGCCCGAAGGGGACCGACGTTATTTGTCGAGCGAAATGGACGCGGAAGCCAGAATTTAGGGCAGTTAAATCGCTCGCATGTTTCCTCGGTTCAGTTAAGGATGAATGAGTGGGCTTTTTGCATTGATCTAGCAGTTGCGAAATTGTTACTATCACTTTGATGTGCGTCATATATTCGTCTCGCATCATGAAAAGCACCCTGTAGTTTTTAAAAGTGAGGCTAAAACGAAAAAGACATTGCTTAATTTGACAGCTATAAAGTAGCTAAGGTAGCAAAAAATAAACTAGGTGTGATGAGGTTTCTGCACGCATGATTCTCAATAGCGATGGCTATCTCTAGCCTTGTGCAAATAATTACGATAATTTTTCAAACAAATGTTCCGACGATTATTTGCCACTTCATGCTTTTCATCCAGGACATTCTCTGCCGATTTTTTTTTTAAAGAGCACAATAGCTTGCATTCATGCTTAAGCCTATTGTTCATAAAGATACCACTCTTTTTAGGCAGAAACACAAAATTGGCGCACGAACGGATAATTAGAAGGGTAGGCTGTAATTAACAAGCCGCACTTTTTTTTATTTAATCAACGATTTAACCACATTTTGCAAAACGTCCCTGTTTACACTTACGTTAGAATTGTTCATAGGGCAAACCCTGCTTAATCAAATTTTTATTTTGGAGGTCGAGAGGAAGCAACGGACATCAAATCTGTCGCAACTGAAGTCTATAGGTTCTCTCCGAGTTTCCTTTTCCTTTTTAGTACCCCTTTTCATGGCGGAATAGTCGATAGCCTTTGACAGGTGCATGTGAGTTGGAGCCTGAATCACCACTTGGGTCCAAAAGCAAGAGAAACCCACAGGGTTTTACAACTTGGTCTTACTTACTCTCCCCCAGTAATCAACATGTAACCCTATGTACCCATACATGCCAACTCTCACGCATCATGTACTGTACGCACGGTCAGATAAAATTTTAAAAAAATAGACGAAATTCTGGGAGACCCCTTTTGGCTCATTTTATCGCTGGATAAAAGATTTAATTAGGGCGTGAACCCCCCCTAGTAAAATTAGAATGTGCTAGGGGGGGTACATGTATGGGGGGGGGAACAAGTTTCTCACGTTATGTCGCATGTGTGCCACAGATCCATCAGATTTGGGGAAATGGGGGTAGGGGGTGGGGGAAGAAGGACGGAGACTCCTTTTGACTTGCGTGTTGTTCAAATGATGGAGCTGGATCCAGTTCTTTTTGGACAGGACGATACAATGTCGTGGTTGGGAGCACATTTTTAGCATTTATTCTGAACAGTAGGCTAAATTTGAAATGTGAAAGGTGTGGGTGTAAAAAATATGTGATATTACTTGCCCTGATCTGAAAATATTGGGACACCCCCAAAAAATGGAGTGGTGGGGTCCCAATATTTTCAGATCAGAGCAAGTACATACTGCACATTTATTGCAATCAGTCCATACCAGAAAACATGGTACTTTCATGCTTTTAGGGCCGGTTTCACCGAGCTTGGTATATGATATAACCAGGTTTCTTTAGGAAAATCCATACAAATAGATAGGGATTTTGAGAAATACCCTGGTTTTATCATATACTGAGCTCGGTGAAACCGGCCCTTACAGTCACTAACAAATAGTTGCAATATTTTTGCTTATACTAGACTAATTGGCGCATCCTTTTGAAACTGTGTATCCATTTTATCCAAACGAACATGTTAATCGTGTAAATTTAGTGCAATTTATGGACTAGCGCTTTCGATTTTAGCCCTTCAAATGAACTGTATGAAAAGCAGAGTGATTTGGAGTATATGAGCACTAAATGAAGTGTGCTTTAATGCACTCTAAAAATGCAATGTGAACTTGCGACATTTTGCGAAAGTGTGTTCTCCATTTATGTGTATGACACACACATTGGATGCCTAACTTTGTGATAGTTTTTCCCTGTAATTTCCGATCGGCTTGGAAAAATATGCAAGCGCTTTTGATGAAAAAGCGTCACATTGTTCGATGTACAGTATCAGAACAATGGACGGCTCTCGGGTGTGGAGTTGGCAACTATTTAAAAATTCGTAACTTGGCTATACAGTGCTTCATTTTGAACCCGGTTTTTGTTGCGAAAGGCCTCGCTGTTTTAATTGCAAGCGCAACGGTAAATGACAACCGCTCGGCACCAACTGAATTATAGTAATTGTTCCCTTCGTCCCCGTACGTTTTCGCACATTCATTACAGTCACAGGGTGATTATCCCTTAGTTGACTGATTCCAAAGTGAGTGTCGTGCTCATCTGTCATTCCAAACGGAGACAATTTCATTGCAAACGCTTCCCGAGGATCAAAACACTTTTGGAATCAGTTGTCCGTCAGTGAAATGACAGATAGAACTGTTTAGCCATGCCATTGGAGCGACAGGGTCTATTAATTATAAAATGTGCAGAAGCGATCATGGACAGAAAAATTGTCGTGATTTGATCTACCTCCATTGTACAGTACGTAACTGGTTATTGCGTGCCCAGTCAATCTTATCATACAAACGTCATTCTCCAACGAACAATGGGAGAGATAACCTACATATGTGCTCAGCAATCTCCCCCCCCAAAAATATTTTAGCAATTTTGATACCATCTGTTTCTTTCTATCAAAAATATATATTCTCACCTTCCATAGTTCGTGTTGCATCTGCAGGATTTTCTGCAGAAGACGAGTTTTCTTTTTTACCTAAACTGATCTCGTTTTCTGCTGCGAGGCATTGCTCATTCAAGACACACTCGGGCCTAGGAAGATGGTTGGGGAGGGGAACTTGGTCGATGTCTCTGAAGGACATGGTTTGAGGGGGGGTTCCATGTCAACTTTTGCCCAGAAGTTTTTGACTTTAGGGACCGAATAGACGGGGGAGGGATAGTTTGGAGATGGGGGAGGAAAAGTAACGTCGTTATATCGTAGCAAAAAAAAGGAGAGTTGATATGCATGGTGAGAAGGGCTTGGTGGAATCAAAGGCGCCATTTTATGCTCTAATTCCTGGGACGTCCTACAAAATGGGGGGAGTTTATTTGGGAAAGGGGGGAGGGTTGAAAACACCTTTTTAAAAAGGATTAAGCGTCGATAAAACTAAAAGTGAATTTGACTCTCACCAAAAAAGCGCATTATTGGATATAATAGAGGGCTTTCTCATTCATGGTGTACACGAAATGTTTTTTTGGCAGACCCCGAGAGCTTCATTGTTAATACTGGCTAAAATGGCCGGGGAGAAAATCCGGATTTAAATGCTGATAACCTATAATTACGAGACGGCCTTTAGCTCGTTGCATGTTTTAATATTAATGTCACACATCAAATGAAAAATAGGGGCCCGATTGTCGACTTCACTAGAGAAGTTTCGAGCTCGTAAAGAATATTTTTTGTGTGTGTGTGTGCACTGCAATGCTATAAATCGCCCCCAGATATTGTCAACCTCCCGTTTCATACATTATACATGCCATTTTGAACCAGTCGTAAGGAACACTCTCACAGTTAGCTACTAATGAATCATGAATAACTTTTATCACGCATTTTTTATGGGAGAGTCTCGAGACTGTCAGACTATACATGGACCACTGAAGCTGAGGACTAACAAGCTGACCTCGGTCGAAAAGCCGAGTTTGAATTTCTACAGTAAGCAAGTTGAAAAGTTGTGAAGTGGAAGGAAAGTGCAGGAAGCAGCTGGAGAAGAAGAAGAAGAAGAAGAAAAAAAGTTTTCTTCGATTCTCTCTCTCTTTCTCTCTAGATGCCTCTTCAGCTGTATCGAACCGACTGCATCGCAGACTTTCCGTCTCCATATCACGCCGACTGATGGATTGAGAAAACAAGTCCATCAGCATGCTGCCCCGATATAGGTAAAAATAAAAGCTGAGAGAGAAAGTTCGTCCAATGACCCGGAGGAATTTTGACGTTATGCCGTGACCGCATAAACTGCTTTCGTCCACACGACATCCTAGATTAGAAGCCGGTTCTATGGAACGAGGTTGTCACTAGACGAAAATGAGAAGGATACCCACGTTGTCAGGCATGGGTTGGTTTAGGTTAGGTTAGGTTAGGTTAGGTTAGGTTAGGTTAGGTTAGGTTACCTTTGCCACAATCAATTTTTTTTCTGAAAATGTAACTCTGGTAAAAAATAATTTTGCTGAACATTACTGTAAATATTGACATCAGATCTGTTGCGTACAAAATGACGTGTGAATGAGATCATCTCGAGGTGACAATTTTAGTGGGCTTACAAATGAGCCAAAGTTCCGGTTTTGTAATCAGATTGCATCGCCCTTTTCCATCACAAGAGGGGCCTATCGGAGGTCGAGTAGGGAGCCAGGCTAATCCGGGATAAACAGCGATGGGAAAAGGGGCAGATGCGAAGCCTCTCATGAGCATCCATTACGCCTTTTCTTTACTTTTCCCCTCCTCTTTTTCTTTACTGCTAAAGTGTGCATCGATTGAGGTCTTCCACCCACATAATACCATGCTTGTTAAGTTACTATAAGATGCTGGTTGTAAGCTGATTAAAATGGCGTCAGGCGCTACTAATATTGATATAGCCTACACGTCGACAAAAATATGAAATAACAATATTTTTGTTAATTTTCTTCAATTTTGTTCACCTAGTTGTTAACCTCCAAGCAGCTATGAGCACACACTTTACTTTGACACAACAAGACTTTCTTGCTTGTCATATGCAGCGCACTGCACCGGATCCGAGACCTAGAAATCTCTCGACACTTGACTACAAGAGATAAAGACCAGCATATCTACAAAGTGCTTTCCTTGCCACTCGGTACTCCTTCGGCTTTGCAAATTAGTCGCGGTTGGCAGATCATAAGGCAACCGTCCGTAATGTAATTTTCAAACTGCTTCCCCGTGTAAGGCTCCGGATTCGGTTCAGCCGCTGTTGGGATAAGGCGACGACGGATTTCCCCCGGAACTATTATCCAACACGAGCATGATGGAAGTCGACGCCTTGATGACAGCCTATTCTAACAGTGCAATAAGGTGCTTTTTAGCTTCTTTATTCCTGCCAAAAAGTTCAGGCCTGGAAAACAACTGTGCGAACTCTGAGCAAAATCTGAATTAAATGAAGGTATATGCTGCATGCAACACAAATTTGGGTTAGGTTAGGTTAGGTTAGGTTAGGTTAGGTTAGGTGAGACCCAACGCTAACCTAACTAACCCAACCGTTGGGTTCAGGAAGGTTAGCTTAGGTTAGGTTAGACCCAGCGCTAACCTAACTAACCCAACCGTTGGGTTTAGTAAGGTTAGGTTAGGTTAGGTTAGGACAACATCTCAATTATACGACTGTGTTGTAAATCAACATGATTTCATAAAGTGGTCCTTTGGTGTCCAGCCACAATAATAATTATCCTCGTTGGATGGACGCGCCCGTATATTTCACCCGAATTTGCGTTTTTCCCTGAAGTTTCCTGCAGCGATTTGTCTTGGAGAGCTAAACTACGTGAAGCCAAAAGGCAATCACCTACAGATGGCGGGTTTAGCGTCTGAAATGCGCCGGGAGACCAAGGTTTGATAAATAGGTGAACACACCCCCAATCCAAAGCCGTTTTCTCCAAACCTTCTCTCTACCTCCTAGCACACAAGCGAGTAGCAGCGTAAAAAAACAGCGCCTAATGATGAAAAATGTGGCCCATGTTTTTTTTGTGGAGCATCCAACTTAAATTATGTATGTGGACAGGGGGTAGGAAGGATCTGAAAACAAACTGCTGCTGGCATTATTTATTATTTGAAATTCGAATTTTGTCGATTCTGTATATATGGAACGAATAAGGGGTAATATAAATAAAATAAATATGATCATACCCATATGCAGTATCGTGGTGTTCTGAACCCTTTGTATAGTATAAACCCTCAACTATATTTTCTCCTCGTTCTAACCGGTCCTGCTTGGGTTAGTACTGAATCCAACGATTTTTTCGTTCCCTTTTTTGGGCGAGGGGGGGGGGGGGCAGGAGGAGGTTCAAAAACTCAGCTTTTCTCTCTCTCATCTGGCGCACTGCCGGTTCCTACCAGAGGGGGCCAAAACCATCGGAAAATCCATTACTAGCCGGCGGTTTGAGTTTGTCGACTGCGCCCGTCTCAAGTATCAATGCGCCAAAACGCCACCGTGAATTTGCATCTGAATGCAGATTTTCACAGGGGGGGGAGGGGGTGGGTGGGAGGAGGATTTCGGGTTTAGATGCTGGTCAAGGGCTAGGTGAAATTCGTGGTGGTGCACATATTTATGTACAGGGAGGTTAATGAAAGAAGAGTCATGAGGAAGATGTCCAAAAGAATGTCCAGGATTCACTGTATACTGCTATATAAATGATAAAATCGAACCAAATCAACAATTATATGCAAAACCATTAAATCATACTACGCCATATGTAAAATAACTCATTATTAATAATTATGCATATATGATAGGTAAATTTTGCAAACAAATGTAGAATTATTCTTGAAAAATCAAAATTTTGGACGCCATATTTTAGAATCACTTTTCCTGCAAAGTATGGTTGGATTGTTGGATCACCCTGTATTTCGTTGAGGGAACTCGAATGGGGGGTTGTGATTAAATGGATGCGGGGTTGAGCTGGTAAATATTAATTTGCGGGTACGATTGAGCGTGGTTTGTTGTTGGAGAGGGTGGGGGAGGCATAGGGAAAAGGGTGGGAGAGGTGTAATAAAATGCAAATATGCCGATTACGTGATGCCTTTGTGACCGAGAGGATGACAAGGATTTTGCAGCTTTTCACTGGTTACAGGTCGATGTAGGTGTTGTAACAATGCAGGGAAAGAAGGTTAAAAAAATGTAAGCAGATTATTTTCCCTTGAAATGTATGCATGTACTGGACAAAAATTATACAAAAATGGACTACAAATGCATCGATATTTTTTTAAACTATTCCATCATGCCCCATGCTATGTATGCGGGCATATATAATTTACATCTCGTCACCATAACGCGTTTTAGGGGGTTCAAACCGAAACCCGAATAATGGTCAAATTACACAGGTCGCTTCCCGTCACTTGTTTCACCCCGGCAGAGATAATGCCATTGTTGCGACCCGATTGCAAAACCATTACGCTTGCTTTTCATGCTATGCCGTTGCAATGTTTTGCTAAAAGGTTAGCAAATTATACCCCCAGTACTCTCTCATTATTTGGAATCCGGTCTGGATTATACCCAATTTTTCATTCAAACCATTGCGTGCACGTTGGACAGGCCTACTAGCCCGGTAGATGGCGCTGTGCACACTGCGATGACTCACCGCGGACAAACCAGTCGGGGGCAGTGAAACGGTTAACTTCCAGTAAATCCGGTCCTGAGCTTGGGATGCTGCGTCTATTTTTGGGACAACACTTGCAGCTATATCTGGGGCGCCAAAAATCGAAATGAGAACTTCATTCGTGGGCAATTCCACTAACTTTCTTAATTTAGCGATGGCAGTGGGAGTGGCTGCAAGATAAGCATATACCCAAGCTCCTCGTCTTGCATCCTGAGGGAGCCATCATCCTTACAGGCTCCCTCAGGCTTTTGCATTTCCTCCAATTTAACCCTCTGCAGCAAGCCATCACTTGGTCGCTCCTGAGGCTTGGTGTGTGCCCAAGATCTTGCGTTTCTGATGAACAACTAATAAACGCGTGTGTGCTCTCTTAAGAAAGTCTTGTGAAATTCCAAGTCTAGCTGCTGGGTGATGTTGAAGTCGGACTATATTGATTTTAGCAAAGCCTCGACCTCCTTGCCTACCCTTCTACCCCCCATCTACCTCCTCACCTCACCTCTTGTCTTATGCTGTGGTTAATTACGAGCTCCTTTTCACACCTTCAAAATATAAGATTCATTTTCCAAAGCTTGCCATAAATTAACCTAGTTTGGTGGTTTCCACGTCGCTGGAATGGACGTGATGGTACGAATGTTTCATATCCGGAGAGATATGGCTAGATAGTTGGAAATTGATCAAATAAATTTGAGTGGAAATTGAATTCGTCTAAATCTGATTTTAGTCATTTTCACTCATTATTTCATAACACAAAGAATAACTTTATTTGCCATTTTTATTCTCACTTTTCAATTACACTCAATATGACCTGTTCTCATAATTAATTTTTATTTTGTATTTTAGGAGGCATTTATTTATTTATTTATTTATTCGTTCATTTTGGATTTTAGGAGATACATGCATAGCATTGTTAACAGGTCAAGTATTATGGTGGCAAAATTAGCAAATATTGAAAGAAAAATTACCAGCAAATATTACCTAGCTTAATACATAAAACGTATAATGTTCCAGCATGCCATTTATAATTAACTAGCTGATAATACTAATTGACGCTAGTTGGCACCCCCCAAATCATTCTGGAAGCTAAAACACAGCTAATAACTATACTCACCTCCGTGATAAATCTATTTTTTTTTGGACCTGCTGCTAAACCCAGTTATAATTTAATTCGCAACAAAAATAGCAAACGTGTCCCTGCGTATTTGCATGGCTGCAGGGCGTGAAAATTTTATGCCGATTAATAATGCACTCCTTTTGTTCCTGGTTAATGACGGAGGCAGCAGAACAACGAAATTCGATATCACGGTCCGCATTTATGCAGGTCTACCAACCAGGCATTGTTTCCTACCATTTTGATCACTGTTGTGTTAACAACAGTGCAGTTATTCAGCACAAAAGTGAGCGTATCTTTAAAACGAAAAAAATATATTTAAAAGTGCAGGCCGAACACTAGTGAACCTCTTTCCAAAACTATCCACGTAGTACCATATCCCTCATATAGATGGCGCGTACTCACTCCGGACAAACAGAGGCACAGACTGGATATGAAATTCCAATTTATGCCCTTGGCTGTTTTCAATTATCGGAGCCTGGCAAAATCGCAAGAAAATATGGGCTCAAATAGAATGCCGGCCAAAAATAGCTTCAAAAAAAGATTCAAAAAAAATTGGAGCGGAACTATTGATTGGATGGATGGGGGGGGGGGGGGNGGGGCGCTAACGGAAGTCGATTTTTGTGCCAAAGGGGGAAAAACCTGGCTGGGTATGCTTGAGTGACATTTTGAAGGAACAGTAAGCATTTATCGCAGCTCAATATACAGCTAATGTGGATCTAGGTCATGAGCTTTAAAAGGCAAAAGCACAGGCAAATAATTATTGCAACCTACGCACTTTCTACAGGTATGTTTGACCTTTTGCAATACCAAATATTTGATGTGTACATGGTAGAACATGCAAAAATATTAATTCCATGAAAAAATATTGCTGTAAATTTTAGATTGAAACGACAGTGTAAATTTTCGCTTAAAACGAATGGCTATTCATTGAAAATCTGACATTATTTATCATTAATTTTTATGAGCCGAATATTAGCTACACAGTCACATGGGGATAATTTCGTTAAAAGCCATTATTTTTGACTGATTTCGTTGTTGTCGCAAGCACACCGGCCTGTTTGCAACACCGGTCAATATTTATTACCTAGTTTGACCCCTCCCATTAGCAAAAGTACACAAACTGTCATAATTTTTAAAAAACTGAAGCCCTCTCCACATACCATCCATGTCACGACATCACCCCACCGACATTGACACTAATTGACCACATTAGTACGACACCTGACAAACAATTCTTAGTACCTATAGTACACCTCGGAAGCGTTCAATACTCTTTTGGCCCCCCTCTCTTCCTATTATCGTATTGATCAACCCCAACGTGTAACACATGCCGTGTGTGTGTGAAGCGTCGGAAGCGTCGTTGTGCCGTCGCCAGATGGGAGCGTCGTCCGGAGATTGCAGTACATCGCGACGGTGGCGACGGTGCTGCTGGAACAAGATGGCAGAATGGTGCTCGGTGACAATGTGGACGAGTGTCTGGTGGTGCCTGCTGTGCTACCAATGCCTCTGGTGCCAGGCAGGGGAGCACCAGAAGCACCATCAGACCAACAAGAACATGAGTGGAAACGAGGTGACGTCGACTGTTACGACGATCAGTCCGATGGTGCAGCATTTGAGCAACCTGACACTGAACCAGACAGCGTCGTTTTTTGCCAAGAGGGACCAGCAGGTACAGGGTGCTGCAGCTACGGAGAGGAGGATGCGACACGACAGCGCGGTGGTCGACGTGGCGGTGGCCATCATTGGCATCGTCATGTTCGGATCGCTGGTCTTCATGATGTTCTTCTTTTGGAGGCGATACAAGTACATTACTGCCAGGTAATGACGGAGCCAGGACCGAATATTTGCATATATGCAGAGGATATAAGGTCATGTTGCAAGTGGTAGTACTTATAGCCAGATGATACCATGAACCGCGGCCATATTGGATCCTAGGCCTATGTCAAGTGAATATTGCTTGATGGACATTGTTGCTGTTGTATAATCCTTGCAATTTTAGTAGTACTTGCATGAAACCTTAAACTCCAACTCAATATTTTGAGTAGCATTCAACTATTTTCAATTGATTCAAAATGAATGAAAACACATTGCCTTAAGCTCTTCATGTTGCATTCTACATTATACAATGTAATAGTAATGTACAAACAGCATTATTTGCATTTGGGACAGGTTTGACATCAGCGATAAGAGCTATCTCTCATGACAGTCATGAGCTAATGGGCTGTTTACAGAGCCATTTACTTGTCGCAATAGAGATTTAATAGGTTTTTTTCTGCATGTGCCAAAAAGTATGAGCCTTCATACAACAGTACTGACCTACACCATTGGATTAAGCTAATGTCTTCGATATAATTATTGATTACATATCAAGTAACGGTATGTGATTTTTATAACGTCAGAAGAATATGCATGTAGTCTACTGAAGCAATATTTTGTGAATAATGTGCATAAATTATTAATTTACCAAAATGAAAATTCTGTAGTCATATTCAAAATTAATCCATTTCGTGACTGAGTTTTTGATTTTTTTTATTGACCTTTAGACGTTGTTATTATAACCCTATTGGCTTTAAAATTGTGTAATCCCTCTCCCTGCATGATGGGCAAAAGTTGAACAGAACGACGCAAAGGTCATCAGACAAGAATAGCCTTCAATGTCAAACTTCTCATTATATTTCACGGTACATGGTATACATATTTCACGCTTCCAGAGACCCAGAAAACAGGGGGAATGGCAATTACAGGTTTTCACAACATGACAGAAAAGTTTTGCCCTGATCCAACGCCGTGTCGCAGAAGATGTATTAAAAAGTAGTCTCGTCGTTTCCCCAAATGCAAAAACTTTTTTTGGGCCAAGATTATTCGCAACGGTTCACTGCTTCTGCAATGTCATTCACACTGCGCATTGATCGATTTTATCATGCCATGAACTTTCAGTCCACACTACATTTTTCGATGGTAAATACAGAATAAAGCTGTTATTAATAATTTATATGAGCTCTAGGTTTATTGTCGATCAACATGAAATTACCTTAATTTTGGCAATTTTAATGATCAGATCGCACAAACTCAAATTATGCCGAGTTACTTAAAATACCTATACATAATTGGAGATTTTCTTAATTTGCATTCACACAACCGGACATTAGACATTTAATCAGAACATTTTAAGATCTTGTACAGTAATGACTTTAATCTCGCAGATTCCCCCAAAATTCAAATGCTCGTAAACAAATTCGCATTGCGATTACCCTCCATTACGTTATCAACATTTACAACTTCTTTATCCCGTCGTAAAACACTAGGACCCTCCAAGTACCGTCATTTACAATCTCTCTTTTTTTTGGTACATTTCCTCCCATTTTTTTAAAAAAAAACTATGGGTATTGCCTTCACAGCATTCCAACTTATCGTTACTCGAGACTGAACCAGCGCGACGAGGAAGCAGATGTTATCGGAGAAGATGAGTTAGGACTGGGCCTATCTCTAGAACCATCTTCCTCAGAGGATGAGGTAAAGTGCAAGGACTCACTTAATCCATCCGCAGTATCTATTTCCTGCCATGGTTCGTTAATTATTTCGACATCGCTTTAGATCAATAGAGAACAGCTCTTTCTTCTTAAGCCTTTTTTTTGGGGGGGGGGGTCCTTTTTTTAGAGAGGTTGTATTGCCACTTTTATTGCTAACTGCAAAAAGTGGTAATGATCTCTGCGGAAAATCTTGAACGGCCCCATTTTCTCAGCTATTGTGAAAGTAATGACAACAGGCCACCGGAAAAGTACAGTTCACTTAAAAACGATGCTGCACTGTGAGAGTTATGAAGTAAAAAAAATACGTGTAGGAAATGTACAGTCAATTGGGATTTAGAAGCCGGTTTTAGAAGGTCATTTTAATTTTTGGGCTGAAAATGAAGTTATTAAAAGATTGAGTGGGCTATGTATATATTTTTTGAATTAAATTAATTAATTTGTTAAATAATGTCACAGAAATTTGTATATTTTATTACCATATTGTTACTAATATTGTTAATTATTTCCCAACAGATGCAACCGGCCACTTTACCAACAATGACCACACAAATGAATTGCTCCGTAAGAGGGTCGACTTACCATCCGGTGCAAAACCACGGCAAGGATTACCACAACGGGGTGGTCACTAGGGTCAGTGCGTCCGTCCTTGAAGATTCTGACGAGGTAATTAACATGTTATCTCCTAGAAGGTTTGCTAGAGCGCAGATGGGAACTTATTATATTTTTCGTACTTTGCAGGAGCTGCTCCAATAGAACCTGGTTTTTTGATAACAATGCATCGTCCAAAAAGTATGGCTAACGCTGGTGTGCTTGGTGGCCAAAGTGACCTGTAGTGTGGAACACTTGAATCAATGACGGTTTGTTGTACATTATTGTACCAATCATCTTCCATAAAAAAATATGTCTGCTATATGGAGAGAAAAAAGCCAAATCAAGTGTATAGGTGGATAAACGCGATTATACAAAAAAAACTGATGTATTTCCAACAGTGATTGGTAGCAAACCTCTTATAACTTCTCAAGAATGACACCAGAGCTCACCAGTTATAGCTGCACGGTTGGAAATACATCCAGAACTTAGTTGCACATCGACATATTTAATTTCTGAACACGAATTGTGACACGAAACACTAGAATTTAAAAAAATTAGGTACTCCATTGCAACTAAGATCACAATTTTTTAAAAAGGGGAAAAAAGATGAACAAGCTCCAATATATCGGTTATGTTTATGTACGTGGTCCCAGTGTGATTATCCTCCCCAAACAATGCCGAGACCATTCGCTCACTGTACATAAATACCGTAGTCCCCCACCCCCCATACTTCCAATTATATAATTTTGCGTCCTATCTCGCTTTATGTGCATTTATTTGCGACGTCTATTTTTTAATTATTTTTTACTATAAATGTTCTTAGAGACGGTACATGATGTCTCAGAAAAAGCGGTACAAAAAAGTAGCATAATATACATTGGCTTTTGACACCGGGTGACTCCCTCAAAAAAAAATCCTGTTATACTCTTGTACTATACGACGACTGTCACTCGTCGTCGAATCGGTCTTGATACGCGTTTTTTAAGCCCGGGACGTAGAAGACGTTTGCTCTAAAGTCGTCCTTTCCGTCGGCTCCGTACTGGACAATCCTGATGAGTCCATCTGGTTGGGCCACACGATACTCGCCCCTCACTTTGTTCCCATCACGACTCTCGTGAAGACTCTTGTAGTCGCCTGTGTGAGTGTCTTTCACGCCGTACGATATCTCGAACTCGCGATGACCCTGTAAAAAAAATATAATAACCGATGAGACAAAAAAAATATGGTTACTTTGAAATAAATGGTGAAATGCGACGCAACTCATAGTTTTTTAACTGCCATCAATCCTGATACTAATTAATATTTTACAGCCCGCTAATAAGAGAGCAACTGATAACTTTTGTGTGTTAGATATTGCCAGTATGACTCACGTGTTTTTGTGCTTCCATCCCTTGCACCAGCACCAGAACCACGGCGGCAACAATAAGACTCTGAAACCGGACAATGTTGACGCAACAACAATGCAGGACGACAATAAAGTAAGTCGCATATAAGTGTGTATATACCTTCGTGAAAGCCATAACTCTGGATCCTTCCTTCTGCTGCAGCACACACATCTCTTCCTCACAATATCGGTTATGTGGCTGCTGCCCGCCTTCTTTTATAGGTTTGCCTTCCAGATCCGAAAGTTACGCTCCAATGTAACTTATACTGCCACGCAATAAATGTAGCAGCAGCCGTCTTTTCCAAACTTCCTTGACGAAACCCTTATCCTCCTTTCTCTCTCTTAATTAGAAATTGGTTTGACCAGCAGTATACTGACCAAATAGTGGAAACGCTCATTTTACGTAACCGACACCCATCGTTTGAGCTCCGATTCGCCAAATTCAACATGTAATTGAGAAAGGCTTATTGCTTTGTAATACACATCACGCAACTAGCAGCTCATTTCAAACAAGGTGCGCTATAATACCATATAAATTATGTATCTAGCCAAATTTTTAAGGAGAATCTCAGAAGATTTATCAACATAACCTTCCCAAACAGCAACAACAACAACAACAACAACAACAACTACTACTACTACTACTACTACTACTACTACTACTACTACTACTAGCTACTACTACTACTACTACTAGCTGCTACTACTACTACACTACCACCACCACCACCACCACCACCACAATAATATCGCCAGTAAATTGCATGGAGGTCATGATCGGATCACATGTCATTAAAAATCAGGCTATATTTATAATACTGTGTAATAAAGTACGGTACTGTATATACTCGTGGGGTGCATTCAGTTTCCGGGCCGTGGACTACACAGGGCGATTACTGAACGCACCCAAGATGTCTGCCGTCTTTCACATTTTTATTCATAATTACGTGCAATTACGCTACGTACGCGCTGATTTAATTGTCGCAATTAATTATCTTAAACGTTGGATTAAATTCGTGTGGACATTTTGATCGGATAGAGGGCGTTGAGGTCGTCCCTTCTTTCCGGTTCGTCCATCTTGTCCGGGGGCCAGCAGCTCCCCATCGATTCTTCCGTGTTTATCCCGCCCCGGGGCCAGCCCTACAGACAAAAACCCGGGTCCAAAATGATCGTGGGAGCCTTGGCCCCGTTCATCCCGCAATGGTACGTTCGAAGGTCAAAGGTCATTCCGGGGATTTAAAAAAAAGAGAGGGAATATTGGCAACAGAACAGCTGTGATATAACCTGTGATGTGAAAAGAATGGAACAAAAATATTCGAAAAAAAAAAAAACGAGAGAAACTGTTAGAAAAACATGTAGAAAATAATAATGTCAAAAAAAAAGAAGTATTGCCTGTTAAAAAATTGCTTGGCTCCTAATGTTACAGTAAGGTCCAGAACTTTAATACGGTATTAATAAAATAAACTTAATGTCAGAAAAATAATTTCATTTGTAAATATAGCCATGAATTACGGGCATAAATATGTATTGCTTGTGCGCTCCGACTCTTCCGAAAGTAGGCCTACCGTACTTTAAGACGACCTTTCAACAAAGTACTTTCCTTTTGAACTCGGCTATTGAGCTCTATAACTTTTCCGTTCATAACGATGTTTGATGTTTCAGTGGGGTCCAAGTAAGAGGAATGGCGACCCTGAAGGCGATCCAAATCCGCCTGAAGTCGGTCAAGAACATTCAGAAGATTACGAAGAGTATGAAGATGGTGTCGGCCGCTAAGTACGCGCGAGCTGAGAGAGAACTGCGTCTCGCAAGACCATACGGAGAAGGAGCGAAGGTAATTCAGACGTGTTTGGTAGCATCACAATTGAACTTGCAGTTCGTAGATTTTATTGGAGGTGTCTTACCTTTTATTTTTGTGCGCAGGCATTTTATGAGAAGGCGGAGGTGAAGCCGGCTGACGATAAGGGTGCCCAGCTGATCGTTGCTATAACATCAGACCGTGGCTTGTGTGGTGCTGTCCACACGAACGTCGGGAAGCAGATTAAGGCAGATATCACCGCATCGCCTGACAATACCAAAGTCTTCTGCGTCGGAGACAAGTCTCGTGCTCTGCTGCACCGGTAGGAATTCTTTATATGCCATCAGTGTAATATGTGACTTGAAATTCTTTTTTGATTGTCCCCAGTCTGTTTGGAAAGCACATAATAATGACAGTGAATGAAGTGGGGCGTACCCCTCCTTCCTTCCAAGATGCATCCCGCATTGCCGATAGTATCCTGTCAAGCGGATATGAGTTTGACTCTGGAAAAATCGTCTACAACCGATTCAAGTCTGTAGTGTCGTACACTACTATGGATCTACCCATATACAGTTTGGCCACCGTAAGCGCAGCAGAGAAGCTGCCCATCTATGATTCTCTGGATGCCGATGTACTTCAGAGCTACATGGAATTCTCCCTGGCCTCCATGATCTACTACACCATGAAGGAGTCTGCCTGCAGCGAGCAGAGTTCCAGGATGACTGCTATGGACAGTGCCAGCAAGAATGCCGGTTAGTGTTTGAATAAAATTGGTGTACGATTGTGAATCTCGCCTGAGACGACAGTATTACCATAACACTTTGCTGGAAACATCTTAGTCGGAAAATTTGTGTCCCATGTGACACCTTATCAGAAACTTTCCTTTGGAAGTAATTTCATCAGAGGACGTCCAGAGTCGCTGTTTGTCCAAAACATGTAATTTTGATGCATCTGACAGAAGAATTTTTTTACATTTTTTTACATAGGTTTTCTCATTTCGAGGCTAATTGAACTTATTTTTTCAGGGGAGATGATTGACAAGCTGACGCTGACTTTCAACCGAACTCGGCAGGCTGTCATCACCCGTGAACTTATTGAAATCATCTCTGGAGCTTCTGCCTTGTAGATACAGTCATCAAGAGGAAGGAAAGCTGAATAGTCCCAATTTAGAAAAGAAAAATTCACCATTGTTTTTTTTTTTTCACTCGCAAGGATGATGTGGCAATAGGAAAAGTACATAACGTAATTATTAGGCCAACACTGCCATGTACTTCAACATGTAAATTTCAAAAATCTTGTCTGGGAAGGACAGGGATTGAGTTCTCAGCCCACTTGAACCATCTTGAATCCACACCCTGCCCTTCTAACACACGAGATTGGTTTGCACAATGCTTTTTTTCAAAGAGGTGCGATCTCTGCCGTTTTAGGTAGTTTGTTGGGAGATTTGATAGATCAACGAAGGAATGATTGTCAAGGGAACTACGTAAAATTCTAGAGTTTGTTCCCCCCTCTCCAATACCTAACATGTAACTGCTGCCATTGGGAATAAAGTGACCATTAGCCGAATGTCGATGTTTAATTTATGCCACTTGGAATGTTGGAGCTAGTAAAGGAATTGAACCACGGGTAACGCAAGGCAGCAAAAATGACTGTAATGAAAGTGCAAATGTCAAGGGGAGATGACTATTGACTATAATTTTAAAATGAAAAGGCTGTGTTAGGCATTAGGATGGGTCTGTGCATGCATTGTTTTCACCTCTGTGACCTTGACAACTGTTATTGAAAGGTATCGGGCCTATCATTTCATAATGGCAGCCTTTGTCTCTTGAGATTATTTCATGCGTGGGCTGCTGTGTGCGCTACACATCTTTGGTTATCTAATCTAACTGACCCTACCTAAGTTATTTCAGTATCATATTCCAATATCATATCAATGGATCGCTCCTGAGTTTGAACTAACTAACTGTTAGGCCCTTCCAAGTAGCGCCCCTTTACATGGTGCAGCCTGAAACAGCTCTTCTGAAAATACATTGTCACGTAAGGTAGGTTTATTCTCCTTGTAATTGGCCCTTGTTTTCAGCTAATAGTCTGAAGTCAGCATCACAGCAGTGGATTATCTATTAAAACAGGAGTGCTCTGAATATTGTGTAAGATGCCACCAAAACGAGGACGAAAAGGAAAGGCAGGTCCTAGCGGCAGAGCAGATGGAGAGGACTGGGCTGGTATGAAAGTAGCGGAACTGAGGAAGAACTGTGAGGAGAAAGGGTTGGATACCAAAGGAACTAAGGCAGTGCTTGTTCAACGTCTGCAAGCCGGAAATGAGTAAGAACTGATACGCATCAATCACATTTATTATTGCCACAATTTGTGTTTAATGCCATACACTTTTGAAGCCATGTTGTGTGCATCACATAAAACTTGTCTCCATTAAGAAAGTTCTGCGACTTAGTAATATTCTTTCATATAGGTGTGGCAATGATGATGATGAGCCAAGTCCTCCGAAGGTAAAGAAGGAGGAGAGTATCAGCACAAAGGTCAAGAAAGTGTTGGAGAAGGAGGGGAAGAAGAGGAGACCAAGGAGTGATGCTTATGCAAGATTTATGCATTGTAAGAATTTACTTCTGGAATCAGAGGCATGGTGTGCACCTGTGTATAAAGATTATGACTGCATGTTGAACCAGACTAATATTGGGCACAACAACAACAAGTTCTACGTCATCCAAGTAATACACAGAAGGGAAAAGTTCTGGACTTGGACCAGGTGGGGAAGAGTGGTAAGTAATTGTCATTGCATGAAAGGATGTTCCCTTGACCACCACTAGGTTTTTACTGGTTCCGATGTTAATTTTGGCTTTCTTGTAAGGGTGAAGATGGCCAGAACTCCCTGAAGGAAGCCAAGGATGCAGCAGCGGCTGTGAAAGAGTTTGAGCGCAAGTTCATAGAAAAGACCAAGAACGACTGGTCCAAACGGGATGACTTCAAGCCTTATCCTGGAAAGTACGCTTATATTGAGTTGGGAGATGACACTGATGAGTACGATAGTGAAGAAGACACAGTGGACGAAGTCACTCTTGGAAGTGAGGCTAAGATCCTGGACGACCCCAAGAGGACTTGCAAGCTTGATTTAGCTACCCAACGGCTGATAGACCTGATTTTTGATCCTGACGTGCTTCTGGATGAGATGAAGCTTATGCAATTGGGTATGGTTGCATATTATCTGCCTATTTTGAAGACATTTTAAAACTCCCTGCTTTTTTAGACGTGAAAAAAATTCCTTTGGGAAAACTGAGCAAACAACAGATTGCAAAAGGATTTGACACCCTAGTAGCCATTGAGAATGAATTGAAGGCCACAAGGGTAAGTTTAAAAAAAAAGGAAAAAGTAAATATAGTTGACTCCGATATATACATAACAGACTTCAAGTGACCACGGAAAGAAGGATGCTTTATTCGGGGTCTGGTTTAGCTGAATTGCCACTTTTGTAATGATTCCACAAAGATTTCTGCCTGCCTTATGCATATAATGCACACTGATGCATATTGATTAATGGAACTCTCCACAAAATTTCCAAAATAAAGTTGCTGTCATACGTTATGTGAAATAATTAAGTTTGTGTTTTTCTCAGCCAAAGAGAGCAACACTGGAGCAGCTCTCCAGCCAATTCTTCACTCAAATCCCACACACCTTTGGGCGTCGACAACCCCCTGTAATTGACAGCTTGGATGCCACAACAAAGAAGAAGAAGATGCTCTTGATTCTTTCAGACATAGAGTTGGCCCAGAGCATGCAGAAGGAAAAGGAAGTAAGGATTATGAATATGACAGGTGCAAGAGTTATTCCACAAATTTTATCCTTCAGATCGAAGTAGTCCAGTTGCATCCATTGGATGCTATGTACAATATCCTGGAATGCAAACTGGAGTTAATGGATCGAGTGAAAGATAAGGAGGAGTATGAGATGATAGAGAAATATATTGAGGCCACCAGCCGGTATAACCAACTGATATACATCTGGTGCATGGAAAGAGAATCGGAACGGGAGCGGTTTAAGTTTCATGAAGACATCAAGTTCCGCAAACTGTTGTGGCATGGGACCAGAGTGGCAGTGGTGGCTGCCATACTGAAGTCAGGCCTGCGAATCATGCCGCACTCTGGTGGGAAGATTGGTCGAGGGATATACTTTGCTTCGGAACATGAGATGAGCTACACTTTTGGTGAGAAGAGATAGGGCTACTCAGTGGAGATACTTTTTCAATGTTTTTGTTCTTGCGAACCTGCAAAGGTGTCAAGGATTTGGCGCACAAGCCAGTACCATTTGCCCCAAGGGGGTAGTCACCCATCAAAAAAGTGTACACTGGCTCTCTTGGGCTCTCCCCCGGCTCACCAGCAGGCTCACCCACGGTCTTATGGGCTCACCGATGCCTCGGAAAGCCGCAGAGAGCCTCATATGATGCAATGATATGACGTCAATATGACGTAGTTTTCCCTTGGCTCTCCGCGGCTCCCCAGTGCAGGTGTACACCAGTTCTCCGAAGTGACTACCCCCTTGATTTGCCCTTCAAGTGGAGCCCATGGCACATGCCATACTTGCCTAGTTACGCCTCTGATTAATAAACACTGATGGGCACTTGCAATTTAAAGATGCATTGTCTGTTCAACTGAATGAGTTGGTAATAAATTTTTGGGATGCTAAAAGCTAAAATGTGTTACATTTCTAGCTAGCACAATAACGAGTATGGCAAATTATCGGAACTGGAAGCTGGACGAGGACGAGGATGAGAGGCCAGTGGGAATCATGTTCCTGGCCGAAGTGGCCTTGGGGAAGGTAAAAGAGATTACCTGCAATGATCTCACTCGCACCGCAGCACCTCCAGACTTCGACAGCGTTGTTGGCAGGGGACGGGTTGAGCCAGGTGAGACACAGAGTTTTCACTGCATGCAATAATCAAACACTATGCATACAATGGATAGAGAATTTTGCTAATCACGCTAGTGGGACGATATTGTATTACCGAGCAATTCCAGCGTTACGGACGTTATCATCGCAAGCGCAAAGGGGGAAAGATGGCTGCTTCCACGATGGTGCATGCGAGTGATGATGAAATGGGTATGGCCAAAGGAACAATAAGGATGTGTGCTTTCATATACACCATGAACCGACCTCCTACATATACACACGAGAGGGACAGTCGCGTTATTGTGCTCGTTACGGACGTTACCTGATTTGAACACCCTAATACGAGGGGGGTTAAAGTATACGAAATTCCTGCGAATTATATCAGGTTATGGAACTTTCTTCTACAGGGTCCATTGCAAGAATGGTGTGTTCGTATAATGACTTGACTCGTAGAGCAATTGCAGCCATAGTTCGCCAACAATGGACAAATGTTCCTGCGTTACGGACGTTACCCGATCGACACAGGCGTAACAACACCTTACTAAATAAGCTTTAGAAGTCGAATCGGAGTACTGTGCGTGCCATACATATAATATGAAACAACAGCATCAACTCAGTATATATTTTAATGTGATTTGGTAAACGAAACAAACAGGTTACAGTATATGTTCTTTTTACTAATAATGGACATTGTAATGGAGGGTCATAATTTAAACCAACAACATACATTCGTCATCAATCATGTCAGCAAGCTCAGACAATGTGCATGCCATGCTAAAATATGCATGACATACAAAAATGTGACACAAAAAAGGGTATGATCATTAGCTCGTGGTATGACATGAAAATGTGGGCATACAAAAAAATGCGTATGACATACAAAAGTGTGCATTACATATACTGAAAAATTAACCTACTTCCAGTAAAATGAATGTGTTAGTGTAGAGTCACTGCTTGAATATTCTTTGGTCTTGCTACTGTCGGGGCTCCGTGCTTCCAGGAAATGAAGCTCCCGCGTCTTAGGAATAGATGGCACGTTGTTTTCCCACAAGTCTTTTAGCTCAAGTTGTGAGACAATTGCATCCAATTGTATTTAATTGCCGCATTTAATCGCTGCATTTTAATTGGCATGATATGTTGGCATTGTGTGGTCTTGATCATGTTCATGTTTATTCGTTTTGGATGCAGTTAGATATCGAGCAAGTTCCGTTACGGACGTAACAGCTAACGTTCGTAACGCACATTAGCCCATTAATGGACATTAATTTCAGGAAATTGTGTCATCATATCATTTCCCTGGATGACCCAAAATTAGATACGAAGAATGGTGGCGATCGACAACTTACCCTCCATGTGACAGGAACTTTGTCGTGTTCTCGTTACGGACGTTACCCGTTCTAGGGAGGGGTGACTGATTATTGGTCCGTGTAACTCCGGAAATATTTAATCTAGTTTTTCCGCATATACATTTGCACTGTGATAATCGTAGGTAACTATTCTGCGCGGATACATTTCAGCAAGTCGCATGTGCAAATTGCGACGACAGTTTCTTTGTGTGCTTCCTCAGTGAGCTTGTGCACCCATGCAAAATGAGTCACATATGTACGTTGTCTCCACACCTTCACACATGTACGAAACGAGAGTCTCTTGTACTGCAATGAAATTTGGACTAGGCCCTTTGAACGTGCAGAGAGAATTTTCTCCTACGATAATTTTTTTTTCCATGTCTGTCATGTTGACATTTTCGTGGAATTGCTCTACCGTTATTTAACTCCCATCCTTATGCATTGTCTGATCTAATGCAACCCGTTGATTTTAGATCCAACCAAAGATGCTAAACTGACTCTGGATGGTCACACAATATACATTCCTCAAGGGAACCCAATAGAGCAGCCACAGTTCAACAGTAGCAGTTTCAAGCAGAGTGAGTACGTGGTGTACAAGGAGAGCCAGGTGCGTCTGCGATACTTGCTTGCCTTCGATATGACCATGGCGATATGACCTAACGTCTGGGACCCCCTAACTCAATGAGCAGATTCTGTGGTGTGGCTGAATTTGGTCTATACCAAGTCCCACATGCACTGTATCCTGTCGATGCTTCATCAATGAATACAAAAATATTAAGTAGTTCATTATGCAACTTAGTTGTTTTCATTTACTGATAACTTGCAAGAACCTTTCCAGGCGTGCTGTTTTTTTGCAGTAATGCAACTGTATTCCTAAGAAGTTATCTACTGAATGAGCTAAATGTCAAGTACGGGTACGTACAGAACTGGAGGAAGAATTATTTTCCTTCACATCCTGTCAATATTCACGAGAGTGGACCAATGAATGTTAGCACTGGACACAATAAAATATATAAAGTGGCAAATGATACGAACATTGTTTAATAATGTTTATTATTGCACAGATAGGGCACCTATTTGTTTTGAATTGAGAGCCATTTGAGGCTGCGTTCTGACGCCCGCTCTCTCGATCTGTTGAAACAGTGTTGTCATATTTTAATTGACCTTGAACATTTTACTGGGAGTTATGATGTCGATATTTCAAGGTTCGTGCACCGGGTGATGGCCGACGGGGAGAAGAATCCGTCAGTACAAGACCAGACACGATCCAGGACACTGAAGATTTGTCACCTCAGATAAACGTCACATGCTGACAGCTGGGACTGGACAGCACTGTCTATTGCTGTGAGTACATGTCTTGGTGACTATTGGAGCACTAGTCACACTCTAATATAATTATTATGATAATTGCAGAGCGCACTGAATATAGTAAAGATGCCACCAAAACGTGGACGGAAAGCAACGGCGGCTGCGACCAAAGCGGCTGCCAGCAGCGGAGATGAGGACGACTGGGCTGCCATGAAAGTAGCGGAGCTGAGGAAGATCTGCGAGGAGAAAGGGTTGGATACCAAAGGAACTAAGGCTGTGCTTGTTCAGCGTCTGCAAGCCGGAAATGAGTACGCATCGCATATGTCACCCTTAGGAAGTACGACTTAATATTATATCCTGTAGGTCTGGTGATGATGATGAGGAGCCGAGTCCACCGAAGGTAAAGAAGGAAGACAGCTTCAACACAAAGGCCAAGAAAGCGCTGGAGGAGGTGGGAAAGGAGGAGGGCAAGAAGCGGAAACCCAAGAAGGACGCCTTGTGCATGCAAGTGGATGCAGAGGTGTACGAAGACTACGATTGCATGCTGAACCAGACCAATATTGGACACAACAACAACAAGTTCTACATCATCCAGGTGCTGCACAAGGGGGGACAGTTCTGGACGTGGAACAGATGGGGAAGAGTGGTAAGCGTCGCTCTTATGAGCAGTATGGTGCATTTGTATGGAAGGCCTTCACTACCACGGTTTCCGATGTTAATGTTTGCTCAACTTTTTTTCATCAGGGTGAAGATGGCCAGAGCGCCCTGAAGCAAGCCAAGGATGCCGCAACAGCTGCGAAGGATTTTGAGCGCAAGTTCAAAGACAAGACCAAGAACGACTGGTCCAAACGGGATGACTTCAAGCCTAGTCCTGGGAAGTACACTTATATTGAGATGGCGGGCGACAGTGACGAGGAGGAGGAGGAGGAAGACACAGTGGACAACGTCACTTTCGGGACAGCCGCCAAGATCCTGGGTGACCCTAAGAGGGCCAGCAAGCTTGATGCCGATACCCGACGACTGGTAGAGCTGATTTTTGATGTGGACATGTTTCAAGGGCAGATGAAGGATATGGATTTAGGTATGGTTGCAAAGTAAGTGCCTGTTTTGGACACATTTTAAAATTTCCTGCTGTTTTCAGATGTGAAAAAGATGCCTTTGGGAAAACTGAGCAAGCAGCAGATTGCAAAAGGATTTGACACCCTGGTAGCCATTGAGGATGAATTGAATGCCAACAGGGTAAGTCGTACATGAATTTTAAATACTTCCAACTTACACCGTAACCTGACCATAACTTCCTCATCATGCTGGAAAGTAGCGTTTGAGTATGCGGTATTGCAGTAATTTTTTTCCGTCCCAAATGCTACGAATCTCAATGCACAAGTTACCCTTATCATGCCTCGGCCTTTATCAAAGAATCTACTGCTGCCGATAAAAATGCCTTATGGCACACTCCTTTACACAGTGAATGTGGGCTTTATCTTTGTTTCCTAGATACCAGTCAGCCACAACTAAAGTGCGGAAAACCAAACGACGATTTGACGTCATCGTTTCCTCCATTGTTGCTTTTTGTTGACACTGTTTATTCATATTGTTCTGTGAGGGTATTTCAATGGAAACCTTGATGACGTCAGATCGTTGTTTACTTTTCCGCACTTTATGTCAATAGAAAGCTACAAAGTCATGTAGATGGTATGAGAATAAATGGAGTTGGAACTTTAAAAAAATTGCTGTGGCACATTACACAAAATCATTATGGAATTTTGTATTTTTTTCAGCCAAATAAAGCAAAGCTGGAGCAGCTCTCCAGCCAATTTTTCACCCAAATCCCGCACAGTTTCGGGCGTCAACGACCCCCTGTTATTGACAGCTTGGACATCACCAGGAAGAAGAAGGATATGCTCTTGGTGCTATCAGACATAGAGCTGGCCCAGAGCATGCAGAAGGAAAACGACGTAAGGAATTTAAACGTTACAGGTATGCAAGTTATTCCGCAAGTTGCACCTTTCAGAAAGAAGTAGCCCAGCTGAATCCAGTGGATGCCAAGTACAAGCTCCTGGAATGCAAACTGGAGTCCCTGGATCCAGCGAAAGATAAGCAGGAGTGTGAGATAATTGAGAAATATATCGAGGCCACCAAGCCTAACCACATCAAGCTGACGCACATGTGGCGCATGGAGAGAGGATCTGATCCCGAGAGGTTTAAGCTTCATGAAGACATCAAGTTCCGCAAATTGTTGTGGCATGGGACCAATGTGGCGGTGGTGGCCGCCATACTGAAGTCAGGCCTACGAATCATGCCCCACTCTGGGGGAAGGGTTGGACGAGGGATATACTTTGCTTCGCAGAATGAGAAGAGCTCTGGATATGGTGAGTCGACATGCTTGTTCAATGATGTAGAGTTAACTGCAGTAACGACAGCAGTATTGTCTTACGGAGGATAAGTCGAGGTGCTCTCAAAAAAGTTTGAGAAATTCTTGTGTGGTCTAACAACCCAAAGGACTTAAATCTTCCCTGTTTAGTTGAATGTATTGATGGGCACTTGCAATTTTAAAACAGGAAAGATGGAATTGCATGCTCCACTGCAAGCGTTGGTAATTTTTTTTTGCTGCAAGATGTTAAGAGTGTTTCTGTACCTTAGTGGGAACAACCAGATGCAACTGGAAGGGTCAGAACTCCACTGTGGGCCTCATGTTCCTGGCTGAAGTGGCATTGGGGAAGGAAAAAGAGATAACCTGCGATGATCACAGACTCACCGCAGCCCCTCCAGGCTTCGACAGCATTGTTGCCAGGGGACAGGTTGAGCCAGGTGGGACAGATTTCTCTGCATGCAACAATCAGACTATGACTTCACCTATGTATCGTCTGACCTAACGTGACCTGCTGATTTTAGATCCAACTAAAGATGCTAAACTGACTCTGGATGGCTACACAATATACGTTCCGCAAGGGAAGGCAATTCAGCAGCCCCAGTTCAACAGTAGCAGCTTCTATCAGAGTGAGTACCTCGTGTACAAGGAGAGCCAGGTGCGCCTGCGATACCTGCTTGCCTTCAACTTCAACTACGGCGGCTAACTCAGCATATTCCATGATGATTCTGACTTTGGTGAATACCACGGACGCTATTACGCATATGCACTTTATAATACTGTTGACGCTTCACCAAAGAATACAAATTATTAAGTATTACATGTTACGCAACGCAGCTCAAGTTGTTTTCATTTGCAGAGAATTTGCAGGAACCTTTCCCAATGCGCTGGTTTTGCAGTCTAATGAGTCTTCACATTTATTACAGTAATTACGGTACTGCACCCCTGCCATCTTTTCCATTGCCGGGCGCATTCCCACGCCCGCTTATCCAACGTTGCCATATTTCCTCCACAATATCGTATCGACTAGCAATACGATCGTTGGTTGCTAACATTACGTAAGACGAGGATATGACAGCAGAAATAGCCTTGGCGTAAGTCTAGCATTAATTCTAGTAGTCTAGCAGCCAGAACGTGACATTTTGTACCGCACTGCACAAGTAGGCATTATCAGGTGCGGTTGTCATGCCCCGTAAACGCACAAAGGCTGCGGCCGCTGCACCTGCAGAGGATGAGGACTGGGCCGGGATGAAAGTCCCTGCGCTGAGGAAGGCCTGTCAGGACAGAGGGCTGGACGCAACGGGGAACAAGGCAGCCTTGGTGCAACGCCTGCAGGACCAAGCGTACGTAACGCACAAACTGCACTATGCAAAATATATAAGACCACTTTCAGGTCGGACGACGATCAACCGAGCCCTCCAAAAGTGAAGAAGGAAGAGAGCTTCAACACCAAGGCCAGAAAGGCGATTGCGACTGCAGGGAAGCAAGAAGGTGGTAAGAGCACGCACAAAAGGGACGCACAGTGCACTGTGAATGCGGACGTGTACGAAGACTACGATTGCATGCTGAACCAGACCAATATTGGAAACAACAACAACAAGTACTATATCATCCAGGTGCTGCGGAAGGGGAAGAAATTCTGGACCTGGAACCGGTGGGGAAGAGTGGTACGTTTTAATTGCTATGTCATTAGCGTAAAGTACAGGGATAATTATTTATAATATGTCGACTACACAAGTGTATATAATAAGTTGTTAGGGCGTACATGACAAGGCGTTAGTCACATATGATACTATAGCGTACAACGGACTTGTGTCAGCCTTCATGAAATTCAACCGGTGGACTTCAAGAACTTCAGTCGGACTTCAGAGACATTGACAGGACTTCAAGGACTTTTTCAGGACTTAACAGACTTCGACCGAACTTTCAGTCTCAGTGTACTAAGGACTTCCCAAGTGACTAACCCCTCGGTGCATGACATGAAGCGATTGCTGCTGAGGGGGTTGCCAGATAATTTCATAGATAGGATTCCGTCGACTCCTTTTTGTTCATGCTTGTGTACCAACAACTGACAGCACTGTCATTGTTTATTGCTTTGATTTGTATGGTAATAAACAGGATGCGATGCGGCTTCGTTAACTCCTCAGGGTGAAACGGGCCAGAATGCACTGAAGGAAGTGAAGGATGCTGCGGCTGCCATTAAGGATTTCGAGAGCAAGTTTAAGGATAAGACCAAGAATGAGTGGGCCAATCGGGATGATTTCGTTCCCGTTGCTGGGAAGTACACGTACTTGGAGATGGCGGATGAAGACAGTGACGAGGAAGAAGAGGACACGATGGACAACATGACTTTTGGGCGGGCTGCTAAGATCTTGAGTGATCCTAAGAGGGCAAGCAAACTGGACGCTGACACTAGGAGTCTCATGGAGCTGATATTTAATGTCGAGATGATACAAGGACAAATGCAGGAGATGGAGTTAGGTAAGGCGACATCAGTGCAATTTTCCAGAAAATAATTCCTGGTAATTTCACAGACATTAAGAAGATGCCGTTGGGTAAGCTGAGCAAGATCCAGATTGCAAAGGGGTTTGATACACTCGTGGCCATCGAGGATGAACTTAAGAAGAACAAGGTACAAGCTATTCCGATCTTTCATCCGTCAACTTAATGCCATACTTTGCAATGTTGCAGCCCAACAAAGCAACGCTGGAGCAGCTTTCCAGCCAGTTCTTCACGCAGATTCCGCACAGCTTCGGACGCAACCGGCCACCAGTTATTGACTGTATGGATGTCATACGGAAGAAAAAGGATATGCTCCTGGTCCTCTCGGACATAGAGCTTGCTCAGAGTATGCAGAAGGAAAAAGAAGTACGGTTCTTGTACTGGAGCCTGAAAAAGTGAGACTAAACCGAACGTTACTTCCAGAAAGAAATGAAGGATTTGAACGAAGCGGACGCCAACTACAAGCGCCTTGAATGCAAACTCGAGTCCATGGATCCAAAGAAGGATAAGAAAGAGTATGATGTGATCATGAAGTACATGGATGCTACTAAGCCTGGCCACCTTAAGCTGATGCATGTATGGCGTATGGAACGACACTCGGAACCAAAACGGTTCAAGCTGCATCAGGACATTAAGTTTCGGAAGCTGCTGTGGCATGGTACGAACCTGGCCGTGGTTGCCGCAATTCTCAAATCAGGGCTACGAATCATGCCGCACTCAGGCGGACGGGTCGGTAAAGGGATCTACTTCGCCTCCAGGAATGAGATGAGTTCATATTTCGGTGAGATGCGTTCATGTTTCTGTTCGTTGAGTGTCTAACGGTATTTCAATTGTAGTGATGCCAGCTACGTTCAAGTGGAAGGGCCGTGTCATGAAAGTCGGTCTCATGTTCCTAGCGGAAGTGGCTCTGGGGAAAGAGAAGGAGATCACCAAAGATGACTGTAGCCTAGTCACACCGCCTCCTGGCTTCAACAGCGTCGTTGCCAGGGGGAAAATTGAGCCAGGTGATGACTCTTTTGTTATTGTCAATGCGTGAACCTCGTGTTTCATTTGTGCATCGGCAGATCCGAAGAAGGACACGGAGATCGTGCTTGATGGCAACCGTGTTGTCGTGCCTCAGGGAAAACCAATACCACAAGGAAAGTTCAAGAATAGCTTCTTCTACGACAGCGAGTACCTCGTGTACAGAGAGAGCCAAGTTCGACTCCGCTATTTGATCGCACTTGACTACACCACCAATTAAGCCGCACAAGAAGTTAATTGCAGCACAAATGACTCATTTGATCAAGACACTGAATTCCTACGTATGCAATTTGCATTTGTACAACTGGGAGTTGTTATTATTGTTACAGTACTTGCATGGTATTACTCAAATTGGTGATGGTGTGGGCTGAGGTAACGCTTGTTCTAATCACTAATACCAGAGAATTGTATGCACAGATGTATATTGTAAATGCTACTATAAAATATGTTACACAATTATGTTCACTCGTCGTAGCCATACAAGAACCCTTCCATGTAGGCCTTCTTCATGTCGTTGGAGCCTCGTCTGATCCTACGTCCAATCGGCTCCATGTCATTGTAGCACTTGTGAAAAACGGATTCCACAGCGGCTTGAGCCACTTCCCAGCTGACCTTCCGCACCGCCAGCACGGACTGAATGGCCTTTTCTTTCACGCAGTCCTGCAATAACTGGAGTTAATGGCCGGGTTCATCGCAATTAATCCGACTCCCACCTGGTGCCTCTCCTTGATGTTGAAAGGCGAGACCATCCCCTGCATAAACGCGCTCATGAAGCTGCAGTGGGTAAGGTTCGCAGCCCTGATCTCCGTACAGGCCAGGTGGCGCAAGTCCTTGAAGTCCAGCTTGTGTTTGCAGTAGTCGAACATGTGGATGAACTCGTGGGTCAGAACTCCTTGAACCAACCCGTCCTTCTTGGCCATGTTCTGACACACCACGACTTGGTTCAGCTCCGGGTCGTAACCGCCCGATACGGTGGTATCGCACACCTCGCACGATATGTGGCGACGTATGTCCACCTCACTGTCAGAGGGAAAAGTGACATAATTGTGTAATTATTTATTACATGTTGCATGAATTTTGAGTACCGGTATGCATAATTATTTTCTACACATTACAATGCATTTAGTATGCGTAATTATTTTCTATGCTGCAATGAAGGTGTCAAAAACTCTGCTTACCATCCTGAACTTTTGAGTGCATTCATCATGAGCTTCACGACTGGACCTAAGGTAAAAGTTCATCCCAATTATTTTGTCCAACCATTGTTATTAATTTTCCATGTCCGACTTACTTCTCTTGACGCAGGAGTAGACACTTCTCTCGCACTTTATCTTGTCAATATTTTCCCTTCCTTCTCCAAGAAACGCGATCTTCCAGAAACCGGGCTTGTACTTCTCCCCTTTCCTCTCCGGGAACAGGTCGTACCCGTACTTCTCATCCTTCTTGTCCGGCGATCCTCCCCGTCCAACCTCCTCCGATTCTCCCATATCCCTTCGCAGCCAAGGGCTCTAAAACTGGGGAGATAAAACTCGGGTTATTGCGAAAAACTCATGTGCTTATGGGCGCCGCCATTTTAAATCTGTAACTAGTTATTGTAACCAGTTGTAGCTACTAACACATAGCTGCTATAAATGGAATTGCACGGAATTGTAATTTCAGGTTCATTACAGTGTTCTAATGGTAATTTTATATTAGGTAATGTGTGTAAGGACATATGCTTGTTAAATTTGACAACAAATACATAAATAAATTCGACTGGATCAATCATGGCTGCCTTTTTTCACCCAGCACGTGACGTCAATCCTCCTGGTCCATGATTGGCTGATTACGTCACACCTCCTCCGAGCATTGCCAACCATTACCCTTCAACAATACCCGCACTTGCAGCACATTTAGGCCCATTAGCCCCTGCACTTGCCTTCCTGCTTGTCCATACCCAGGTCGAGGCCACTGTTAGAGTACCCTCCTTTGTGTTTGGAAGGGTTCCGAAGGACTTGTGGTGGTGGTGACGTCGGAGGTTGGGTTGGCATCGGATTGTGTCACCCAGGCCATCCAGTTGAAGGGGGTATGCCTCGGATGTAATGTTTTTCAATGGCTCATATCAGCATCAGGCAGTGGTGAGGAGGTTATGAGAGAAGCCTCGGGGACTCGTTGGGTAGTCTGAGGAGACCAGGAGGCAAGCATGTGGATCAAGTGGATCAGAGGGATTGGGAGCAAGGTGACTCTAAACCACACAATTTTATATGCCATCCATTGCAATGTGGGGATGCGTTTTTATTTATTTTTATTTAATTTTATCATACACTGGATGGCCGTATGCAGCTAAGCATGTAGGACGTGCACCTAAAGAGTTAAAGAGCCGCAGACCAAGTGTCCGGCAACGTCCATCGTTTTGTACATCACAGCATGCACCAAAATAGGGTTGCCAGCAATATTAATTCAATAATAATTTTATATTTGTTTTTTAAAAATTTTCATTGTTAATAATTGGTTAATCAAGATGGTTACGTGCACACACTAGTCGTCGCTGGCTGGCAATAATAGTGGTAACTGACTTCAAGGGACCCCGAAAATCGGCCTGTTATAGCCCAATGCACAAACCATATTTTAAAATACATGTGCTGGGACCGCCCAAGTTTTCGAGTCTGTTTTAACTGAAAGTCTCTTATAGCCGAGAGGATGATATATCCGCATTCAACTGTAATAATAATAATGATGATGATGACGTGGAAGTTATGGATCACTCACAGGGAATCCCACCAGTAATCTTATGTATTGATTGGGTCCTACTTGGGGGATTTCCCAGAAAAGCAGACATTATTATTATTATTATTATTATTATTATTATTATTATTATTATTATTATTACTGAGAGTGATTCATGTACAGGAATTTTATGTACAGTTGGGATGTTGGAATTAATTTAAATGGTATTTAATACATTTACATCTAAAGGCCCATTCGCACAGGCCGTCTAAGTATTGCGCTTGTTCACATGAGTCATGATTGGTCCGTGGTGTCAACGCGACCAAAGACCAAAACCGTCGATGGCCTGTGTGAATGGGCCTTAATACAATTACATTTAATACATTTAATACATATTTGTACTTGCCGACTAATCACTGGCATTGAAGCGTACTGTGGGCTCTCAGCAATGAGGTGAGATCAGAGAGGAACCTTTTTAATTGCTATGGCTTTAATCACGGCAACGTATGGATGTGGCTGTCGTTAAATTTGTCGGTTGCAGAGGGCTCTAATTTATGAAGAGTGAATTAATTAGGATCCGTTTGTGGATAATTGTAGCGCTAATTGGGCACTAATTCCAGTACATACAGGGTATAAATATGCTCCGAGACTCTGTGAACATAATAAAAATAAAAATCGTCATAGGGTATAGTGCGTACCTCAGACATGTCCCTGGATTGTTTCCATGTTAAAATAACAATTTTTAATATTTGTCGTCACTTTTGAAAAAGTAATTTTTCACTGTAAACTTTTGAAATTACATTTCCCAAATGAGATTAAGAATGGCGCTTCATTCATTTTATTAGTTTGGCCCAAATGACCTTGCAGCCAGATTAAACCGGAGTCAAATATTCAAGATAATTAATTTTCAACTCTTTTCTTTGGCATGTTATATTGTTTGAGGATTTTAAAATCATGTTTGTAATGTACTTTCTGACAAAGTTGTGTTTACTTACCGTCTTAGAGTAATGGTCTTCTTCATTTGCTTCGATTGATTAATTTTCGTGATAATTTTTATTGTGCGTGTAACATGAGGAGTCGTGTTCACCCCTTTGTTTACTTATAAATGTATGGGGAAACGTTCAGAATATCTATGTGATTTGATGTCACAGCAATTATGCAGCTGCGTAAGCATTACACTTGTAAGCAATTTGCAACTAGACCAAGCGCTATCACGTACCCTGACCTATTGCAGTAGTAGTGGTTATCAAAGGTTAAGAGTTTCCGATACTCTTATGTTCTATAACATTCCTCCCGACCCACACTCTGGAATGCGCTTTTCTCCTCAACAATGTGTTTGCTTCAGGACCTGCTTTCACATTGTTTACCTCAGCCGTGAAAGGAAGGTCTCTGTATAGGCGGAGAGCACATTTGTAATAGGATTTTCCAGAATAGATAGCCGTCTGGCTCGTTATCAGCAATCACCGCATCATATTGGGCTCAATTATTTTTCCCAGTGACACTAGCCATGATTGCGAAACAAAACCGATGTACAGATAACCGATGTTTATGACCCGCATCCAGTTACATACAGTGTTATTGGCCAAAACTCCTCAACTTGTTTGTAAGCACTCTCCAAGGTAACGAGCCCATTCGTAGTAAGCTGATCAATCAGGTTCGTCAGAAAGCGACTTGTACGATTCTGACGATTCTGATGCAAGACCAATATAATTGCTCTTATTGTTTATTCCCCAGTCCGAAAGGGCAGCTCATTAAAAGCAAGGGCATGCTTAGGAGTCCCTGTCGGTTCAAGGAAGAACATTCAAATAATTAAACGTGGGGGAGAGTTGATTCTGGGAACTGCCTGGCACAGCACTGTTGGGGGAAGGTTATGCAACAGCAGTTATGCAGGTGCGATGAACACTTTAATGGGAATAATTATCGGACTCCTTTGGAGCCATTTAGAAGGTCAAGTTTGCATGAAGATGTGAGACGAGATTATTTCGTCGGGATTAAATAAATTCAGAGCTTTTGATTCGGCAATGGCTTTATTGTCACATGTAATCGAAATCTAATTAGCGGGTATAAATTTTGTGGAACTTGTAAGTAATCATGTGAACATATTAATTTCTTGATTAGTAGCTAATTACTGAGCTTATCCAGCATAATTGAGCATAACTATCAAATTACAGAAAAAAAGTCTTTATTTATGGATAATCAGTATATCATATATTTTTCTGCTAGAATTGATTGTAAAATAATTATTCAGTATATGCTCATGTACATTTTTTTTTTTTTTTTTTTGCTAATTGATTGATAATAATGGCTGCGGGTGATATGTTGGGAAATTGCGCTTGAACTGTTGAAGTCATTAACAAATTTTTTTTAAAGGCATGTTTACTGCCTTCATAAGGGTTTATTATTATTTTCCTCATCAGGGCATTTGAACTGTCTCATTGAAATGTCAAAAGCAATACGTAAGAGGTATCAGCCAAGGTTAAGTCAATTTGGTTCGGAGTCTCAAATGCAATTAGCGCAACCCCACAAGATTTGTAAAAAGTCAGGTCTTGAACTTTCGTACCTCTTGAGTAACGTCGAGCCATGTGTCAGTGCGTTAATTTGTGTGCCTCATTTAAACAATTAGTCCGAACAAGGTGTAATGAGTCGAACTGGTTTAATCTGCTCCGCCCGGCTCTTTTGAACTTTAACCCCATTGATGCTGATTCCTAATGTCGAAATGATGAATTTTTATACAAAGTCCTCTGATGTGTTGGGGGGGCTTGTTGACATTGCTCTGCCCTTGGCTTCATGTACGTACAACCCGTGACGCTTTCCTCAAGATAACAGCCCAGGTTTTGATATGAGCAGCTCTGAAAGGAGGAAAAAAATAAGGGGCACTATTATAGTGATGTTTTTTATTTGCTCTTTAAGGAGCACTTATGCCTCTCTGATTTTTTCTGTGTGACGACATGCTGCGTCAAATGGGACTTGTAATTTTCATGATAGCATGCTAATCGGGCAGATATGTTATGAAGTTGGCCTTTGCCCAGTCTTTATTTTTCCTCTTGTTACATGAGAAATTTCCTCATTATGCCATCAATTTGCACAGTGTTGTGGAACATCTTCACGGCTTTTATCATTGAGAAGGGCAAAGAAAGAAAGGAAAATTTTTGACTGAAAAGCAACTTATGTAAAAAAATAATTATATTAATTAAACGATTCAAGTGTTTAAAAGGGTGGGAGAAATTTGAGCTGGTAAGTGCTAGTTTACAGTCTGACAGATGTAATTACTGGTTTTATGAGCCATGCACGAGCTGCTCACATGTTTTGGGGGTGAAAACTATTTGCCCTTGTCAATTGAAGTCCGCAAAGAGAGGCAATGACTGGAAGTTATTGCGTCACGTCAAGAGCTCTTGGTCACGTAAAGGTGTTTTGCCAGCTATAAACTGGTACTGGACCAGTTTGGTGCCGCTATATGTCCTTGTGGAATATTCATTACCCAGGAATCAGCGTAACGTGCTCAAGCCACAAGGAAGAGCGATAGGCCTTTGTGATAATGCAATTTTTATTGTTAAACAGGCTTGTGACATTCAACTTGCGGTGTGAATACTTAGCATTGGTAAGGTTAATTTAAGAGCCTGACGTCAGCAAGTTCAGGATGTGATGAAGTACTGGGGCATGAGGAAATTCCTGTCTCTTCCTTTCAGCCTTCCGCTAAATATAAAGTGCTTCACAGATGGGTCATATTGATTTTCATCCAAATAATGGGGAAAGAAGGTCAACAGGGGTGTGGGAAAGCGTATTTTTTATTCTGTTTGAGGACACCTATCACTCGAGGGGTGTTTAATTTTAAGCCACTTGATGTCCCTTTTGCAGAGTTTACGTCACTAACGACAAGTTGCTGTGTTTTCCGCAAGTTTAGGTGACACTTCTTAATATTGAAATTAGGTTTTGCCGGCCTGTTGTTAACAGTTCTGCTGGGAGCAACTCAGAATGCGGCTTCTGAATTTTAAAATAAAAGTGTATCTGAGTTTTTGTACAAATAGGCACTTGTGTTTTGTAATTGTTGCAATTTCAGAAAATTTAATTTAAATTCCGTTTCAGGCCTCCCAGCCGGCTTTTGGCCTGCTTTTCGACATAGATGGAGTGATAGTGAGGGGAAAGAAGGTTCTTCCCTTTGCGCCTGATGCCTTCCGGAAGCTAGTCAACAGAGATGGGAAATTTGTGGTTCCTACTGTGTTCCTCACGAATGCTGGGAATGCCCTGCGTAACCAGAAGGCAGAGCAGCTGTCTAGGTGGCTCGGAGTTGAGGTTAGCAGCCACGAACCCGTGAAGCGGAGTATCTCACGGTCCAGTCATAATATTTTGCTGGTCATGAATTTTAATGAGAGTTGCTGTTGCCATGCCAGCCGGAGTTTCATATTTGAACTAAGTCAGCCTCTTATGTTGCCCAACTTTCGCTGAGTTTTTGTTGACATTAGATGACATTGCAGCTGATCAGGTTGACATTTCTGATGATCACAAGTTCTTGGGAGGATGTTGACAATAAAAATATTTATATTGATTAAACTCAGTGTTACGTTACACGTTAAATCAAATTTGCTGCCTGCAGTTTTACAACCAGTTTTGCATACTCAGTGATATGGAAATTACCTGTGTTAAGCAGCTTCTATCTTGATCAGTGTACGTACTGTAACCAATTTTACCTTTGTTAGTGACCGGCACAGTGACAGTATTTTAGAGAAACTGAGCAGCGTGATAAATAAATTAACTTTCAAGTGATGGCTTTGCACTAAATAAATTATCGTAAACTTTCTCTTTTCGTCTTTAGATTCATGAGGACCAGGTTGTGATGGCTCACTCGCCTCTTCGAATGTTCCGGCATTTCCATGACAAGCATGTACTGGTGTCTGGTCAGGGACCTGTAGTGGACATTGCTCGCAATCTTGGTTTCACGAAGATCACCACCATGGAAAATCTGAGGAATGCTTTCCCTCTTTTGGATGCCGTTGACCATAAAAGAAGGATGTCGGTTGTAAGTATTTCCTAAATTTTAAACATTGATTCAGAAGGACTATTTGACTTGTTGTAGTAGAGGACACATCTCTTAGGACACTGGTTTCAGTCTAAACAGTGCATTTGCTGAGTACCATTTTGCTATGTTTTTATTGTTTCAACTGCACCGCTTCATCGATATTATGTCTTGACTAATTTAGAAGTCATGTCTATTTAGAGTGTTCGTTTGTCTTTAAATTATGCAGTATATGCTAATAATTTATTGTCTCTGTCCACCCATTTTAGCCGTGTGGATTTGAGCAGTACTACCCTCGCATAGAGGCCATAGTTTTGTTTGGAGAGCCAGTGAGGTGGGAGACTTCTCTCCAGCTGCTAGTGGATGTCCTGATAACCAATGGGTCACCGACTGTGGACCCATCTCCAGTGCCCTATCCACACCTGCCTGTCTTAGCCTGCAACATGGACTTGCAGTGGATGGCTGAGGCCCCCATGCCAAGGTTCGTTGATCTGTTTCCTGCACACCGCAATCCCTCCTTTGGTAATATTAAGCAAAGAGAAGGGAGGCAGAAAGTACAACCACCATCAGTTTGACAGAAGTTTGGCATATATTTTGACAGACTTTAACTTGACACTTGTAAGGAAATTGAATACTGGTACACCTCTCAGAATCAATTCCACTAATATGGTGCCTTCAATTGGATTCATTTTTATTATTATCGGTACTCATGTCACTCTTCTGGCATATGCACATGACATTTAATTTATTTAATTCTAGTTGGATACCCCTGATTCGCTCCAGTGCACATTTTGTCCATCACTTCCTTTGCATTTTTTTTTTTTTTTTTTGAGCTGGAAGATACCAACTACGGCAAATTATGGACAGTGAAGAAGTACATGCTTCTGCCATTACACAGCAAACATGTGGGATTTTTCTGAGCTGAAAAGTGAACCAAAAATTGGCAAACTGTCATCAACATCAATACATTTACTTGCAAATGGAAAACTCAAGCTATTAAATCATGCTGTCATGGGACTTTTGATCTTAGAATAATTCAGTAGCTATTTCTTGTCAAATTGGATGGCAATTAAGTGTTTTGAAGAGATCATGCCTGCCATAATATTGGGGACATAGGTAATATCATTTGTGAAAGAAGAAGGATGAATGATAGCATTACCCTTGTTGTTTGGAGCAGGGTCACCTACATTAGTGCAATGAGTGTGGTGGGGGAGGCAACCATGTAGGGGACCCTGGTTTGGAGAATCTCTCAGATGTGTGCAATCCTCTATTCCACTAGAGATATTATTGTTACTTTTGCATCTTGTCTTAAAGGCCAGGCCATATTATTCATGTACCGTATTACCTCACGTAAAGCGGCATGCCGGTATAAAACGAGGTTCACCAGTACGCCAGTATAACCCGGGGGTGGCCGGCATGCTGCAATAACCGAGGTAGATTTTTGTAATTTTGATCCTTGTCATTTTTAATGGAATGCTTCTAGACCGCACTGAAATTATGCACAGGCTGTGAGAATATGCAAGTTCTGTTGCACAGTGCATATAAAAAATGTAGATTTTGTGGCCAATCTCATCATCAGCCTGCTTTTAAATAGAGATTATTGCCAAACACTGCAATGATTGAAAACAATATATTCGGAAAATGTGCCTTTTCGATAACGTGAATTTCGATTTTCAGGCAAATGTCGAGTTCGGAAAGGATAAAGGGGGGTTCCCACTAGCTGACGGTAGCATACAAAACACCCGAAATATTCATGTAACTTATGTGAAAACCTCGCCTCATACAGGCATACCTCGCCCTATCCCAGCATGCCGGTATAGCCACCAGATCGTGCATTCCTAAAAACTGGTGGACCTCGGCTACACCGGCATGCCACTTTATGTGAGGTAATACGGTAATATATGATAACGTAATCATGTTTTATGGCTCTCTATGCAGTAACGAGTCAAAATACCCATGATTCACTTTATGACAGTAGTGACTAGTCTGAAACTGAACCTGCCATATTATTGAGGTATGCTTGTATGAATAAGTTTGAACTTCTTGTGACGTGTACAAAGGGACATCTTCCTCTTGAGTGTAGCACACAAATTTTTCAACGTTCTACTGAATGCTTGCTTCATTGTGGCATTTACATGTCAACTCATGATGGAACTTTTATGCTGTCTGTGTGAAGCTGTGTGTTGACCAACCAGATTCTGCTGAATTCTAAACCTAAGTGCATGCTGCTGCTCAGAAGCATGTATTGCAGTCATAGATGCTCCCAGTAATTAATATTATAATGAGAGTGCACTTTATTTTCTCACTTCGATTATATCTGACGTAACCGCTTAGACCGATCTATTTCATGATCTATGTTCATGTGTTCATTTTGCCTTCCCATTATCTGCCCTTCACATGCCCGAGAATTAGGTCTAGGATTATTTTTTCTATATTTTTCCTAGTCTTATTAGAAGTGCATTTTCATATTCCACTCTCTGGTTTCTTGGACTTATTGGATTGTTGTGTTTCACTGAGTCACTGTTGCTTGTTCTTGGATACTAATCATTTCATTGTGCATTCTCATTAGTAAAGTCATTCTATTTTGTCAGTGTTCCCGTGTGGTTGTTATCAATAGTTCCAATTAGAAAGATGTTGCATTGCACTGTAATTTAAAGTGTAAATTTTTTTCCCGTAGGTTTGGCCATGGTGCATTCCTGGTTTGCTTGGAGAATCTGTACAAGAAGATCACTGGTCGAGAGCTGATCTACACAGCACTGGTGGGAAAGCCTTCTGAGATAACGTACCATCATGCGGAGCACATGGTGCAGAACCATGGTCGACGCATCGGGGTAATGGAGCCAATCAAGCGGTTGTACGCCATAGGGGACAACATCCACACAGACATATTTGGGGCCAACCTCTACAACGAGTACCTGGCCAGGAATGAAGTGGTGTCGACCAGGGAAGCAGTAGCACAACAGCTGCATGGGGCCAGGAGCATAGAGCATCTGCTTGGAAATGAATGTCACGTAGGGGAGAGAGGGGCAGAGCAATGCAGCAGTGTGCTTGTTGAGGTGAGGTTTTGTCCATTGCATATTCGCCTTTCAAGAGTTGGATCGCAGTAATTGCCTTCATTGTATTGAAATTCATGCACATGTGATGTTAATGCAGAAATTTTCCATGCAGACTGGAGTATTTTCTCAGGATCGCACAGACCATCTCCCGGACCACTCCCCGAGGGACTTCCTCCCCGTCGAAGAGAAGCTTCGGGAGCCGCACTTCACTGTGGAAAATGTCCTGCATGCCATCAATCTCATTTTTGCCAGGGAGGGATTTCACTAGTTGGGGTGAGGCAAGGTTTAACGGAGTGTCACACCATCATAGGAACCTCAATCCCGTTTCCTTGCTTCTTGTTTTCTTCCCACTATTCCCCCTTTTATTTTTTTAAAAAGTAGATAGGAAACCAATTTTCAGGGTGTGAGCTCCTTGTGGCATGTATAGTGATATGAAAATGATGTCAGTATTTCGCAGGGATGTCCTCATCGCGACAAATATGTTGGGAAGCTTACATTTCTCACTTAGATCAATTTTTTCAGTTTATTGCTCACTAGTCATTCCACCCGCCATAACAAAATGAGATATACTCCTGTTTGAAAAAAACAAAAAACAGTAATTGCTCCAAAACTCACCAGTGTCGGGAGCGTATTTTAATCTTGGTAAAACCCCCATCGTCAGGCTTTTGAAGAGAATCTATTTTATTACACTCGAGGAAGCGTTATGGTTTCAGTTGCAGGGTAAAATCTTTTTGTTTTCCCAAGGTAGAGCTTGCTAGCTGCACTAATCAGCAGACTTAATGAGTTTACTTGGATGATTTTTTAAAGCTACTTTAATAGGATCACCTATAGTTTACAATAATATATAGTTTGGAGGTTCTAGGTTTAATTGTTAGTCAAATTTAATTGAATGCATGTAACTTGTTTGGCGATTGTTGTAGATGTGCTATTAAGTGGTGAAGTGGCAACTGTTGTTGAAGCAGAAAAATACTGAAAAATGACTGACAATCTAAGTGTGATTAAATGTTTAAAAGGTATGATTAATTTTGGTCCGAAGTTTGCTGGTCAAATGTAATTAATTGTATTGTACTGTGTACTGTTCTGTTGTAATAACTTGCTCATTACTCGATTGTCTACTTAATGCGCAACATTGAAGTTGCACGGCAGAAAAAAAACAATCCGCACATCTCAATGCGTTTATTTTGGAGGGAAATGGTACTAAATATGTATTTTTTCCCCCCCATCACAATTTTTTTGACTGAGATAAGTTACTTGAAACTATGGAGTGGTGTTCTGCAATGCAAGTTACAACACAAGTTAGAGTAGTTGACCCCATCCCTATCTCAAAGTCCGTATATGGCAATGTCAGAAAGGAAAAAGGGTTTTGCGAACAGCATACTATATTTATTTATATTCCCATTGATTGCCCGCATGAATGTGACACTTAACTGTAAATATCAAATCCTGAAAGGGTGCTGGCACCCCAATGCAACTTTCTCATTGCAAATGCGGATGAATTGAAGTAAAACCCTACTACGTACTCGTACTGGAGAGAAAAAATGGCAATAGGAATGATGCACCTTTATGGAAATAAAAAGAGTGAGGGTAGCAACCCCTCTTTCAAATCAATATGTGGATTTATTTGGCGACTGTGGACCTTGCAGCTAAATGTTTGATTGGCTTAGTCAGCCGCATTTTTTCTTTCTTCGACATTGACTCACTTGTGATCAGTGATGCAAATTATAGGATGGGGGCCGCATGTTAATAATTGAATGCATGACATGAGGGCAGTCCTTGCTGTTCTGCCTGCTCGTCATACTGGCGCCACATGAAAAGGCAAGTGATGTTGTGGAAAGTACATTGCATGCTCCAGACATGCTTATTACACAGGGTGTCCTGTAATGGTCTGCGAGTGGCAACGAATTCAAGTGATGAATCCATAAATGTCCAGACATACGAATTGATTTATCACATACACTCGTACAGAATGTCACTGCCAGGCAAGAGTCTTATGGAGCTGCCAGTAGATGAAAGAATAGGTGTAATTGATTATTTATAATTAGAAAATTACAATCATGTTTGTTGTGTTTCACGTCAAGTAGGGTTCGGTATGATCACATAATATTATCGAGGATTAGACCAGAATTTGGTTGATTCAGGAATTTTTGGGTTGTTTATTGTGAATGTTTCCTACTTACGTATCAGTACAGTAATATTTAGTATCTTAGTCATGTATCAGTAGTTAGCTTATGTTTTTAGCATTTCACATGAGTTTTCGGACAATTGCTGACTCTTCTTGTGTAATACAAGGTTATGTTGTGATAGGACGTAAGTTTTAGCTTTCACTTTTGCTGCTTCAACTTTGTTAGCCACATTAGCTAATAGCAGAGTGATGAGTTCTGCTCAGAGCAGAAGATGAGTCTTTATGTGACCTAAAAATCTCCTATAGTTGCTGTGCTCGGGGGGGATTACAGGGCTGGAGAAAAGAAAGCAGCTGCGATCTATTCTTGGATCCCACTTACATCTTGAGTAAATCCAGGAAAACTGCACAAATATTTGGCCGTGGTGACTAGGACATCAGAGATAATCCGGCTGCTATTGAGTTCATCCGCTACATGAATGAACCTCGCCTGGACAGCACCTCAGGTTAATTTCTTATTTTTTTCTTTCATCTTCCTGTTCAATTTATGCATGCAGAAACCTGAACCAATCTCCACTGGAGTACCCAATCCAAATCTGCTGTTCCCTCCGAACAACCCCTCCACTTGAAGAAAGGGCATAATAACCTGGAGGGACATGCTGCTGTGTGGAGCAACCCGGCGTGATATTCACTCCAGGCTCCTATGTAGTATTGGACTTTGAAATTCACGACCTGACCCTCGATTTTCAGTCATCCGAGTTGCCCCATTGCCACAGCCCACTAGAGCAGAAACCCTTTTTTTCCCCCCCCTTCTTTTCCTTCTACCCCTGTATTCCCATTGCGACACTCTTTGCGTGATCAATCCCTCTAGCACGAAACTCCCACAAGGACTTTCCCAAAAAACCTCTCAAAAAAAGTTTGGCCATGTATACCATCCCTAAGTTCATTTTTGAGAGTAGTGCACTTGGCCCAATCTCATTGTCCTCATCCTATTTTTTTCCTCCAGAGTAAAAAGTAGAGTGGGATCGATTCTAAGCTGTACCATAAGCCAAAAAAATTTGCAAATTTTTTGGGGGTGTCTAGGTGGTGAAATGGACCTGAGGGTATGCGGCGTAACGGCTTCATTAGGCTGCCTGACTTGTCCTCGTTTGTGTCGTCAAAGACATTTTTCCTTTGGGTGTCTCGGAAAAAAAAGATGATCTCTTTTTTTGGCGTCACTCCGGATAATTTGGAGGGGTGCATTACCAGGATGAATTTTTTTGTGTGCAAAATTCCGGTGAAAGTGGTGAGATTACGCGAAATTTTTTGGGACGAGTCCGGTCCTTAAGATGAGCCCGAGTTATCTTTATCCCCACAAACTTCGACCCTACCCAGAAATGGGACGCTATAAAAAATGCGCACAAACTTCGACAATAAGTTTTAACTGCAAGTATAGTTAAAAAGCTAAAAGAAACAAGATTGGGAAATCACGCGAGAGTGATTCGAGTATACTTTTTTCTCATTTGGCAGCGGGAAATGAGACTGACAATTTTGTTGAATACGGGTACGATACGATTCTAACTGGACAACAACGACATAGAATGTTGTCAGTCTCATTTACCTGTTCTCCAGCTGCTATCACAGTATTGTTACATTTCCCTCCAAAAGCTAGTCTGCAACAAATGAGTCTACCATTATTGCGTCATTGTTATCGACTCCCGGTTCCCAATTGGGCCATGATCAAAATCCGGGTCGATTTTTACGACCATTTTTTTTTTGTTCGTCTAATAGCATTTGTCTGGTTATCTAATATTCAATAGTCTTCGCAAAACTGCAGGAGTCTATTGCTTCCTGGCAAGATAGGTTGTGTCTCTAATCGAAATGTCTTAGTAGGGGGAAAAAGGAAATAGATAAAACCGGTAGGAAATTCCTTTGGTATATAAGGGGGTATAGAAAACAAAAAACTGACTTCCACCTTTGGCATTCCCCCGGAGAAATTAAACCCTAGCTAGAAAATCGTTCCGGAATCTAACTAAATTCGGGCACAAGTTGGCCTGCGATGCCCCTCGTGTACGCGGAAGATCGATTTGTGCCCTGGAAAAAGGTCAAGGGTTATACCAGGGTAATGAACCTTCTCGAACGTGGTGCCAGTTTTTTTTTTTTGGTACATTTTTTTTAATTGAACGAAATGTCTGCTTTTTGTGGTGAAAGAAGATCTCAGTCAAAATTTAGGGTTTCAAAAAATATATATATTTTTGTTTTTGTGAGCATGGGAAACGTCCGGGAACAAATAAGATTTATCTCTTGCGCTGACTGTGACGAATTATGCTTCGGGCCAGAGAGCTGCAGGGGTGCGTTTAGAGTGATTTTAAAGCATGGCACCCCTGGGATCAGTCAGGGGTTGCCAAAAATATATTTGAAGTGAGATATGTTGCCTGGAAATGCTTGGTGCGGATTTTGAAATTTTGATGGTATGATTATAGCATTATTTGTTTATTATAGTTTGTGCATGTACTTATATAAAATTTGATATTTTATCTCAATGTGCGTGTAGCTTCAACTAATTCAGGTATGGTTGACCACGTCCAGGAAACATTTTCCAGCTGGGAAATTGCCAGAAAAGTTTGTTATTTTATTTTTTTGTTAAATTTTTTAAATATACTTAGTTTTACGAGAAAGTGAACAACTAACAATAACTAAAGATCAAACATGTGAATAGGATGCTAAGCATAGTTTATGTTAATTGTAATCAACAAAAATTTTCAAGCTCATTTCCAGCCGAAAAATGTTATCTGGAGTAGGTGCAACCGAATCTATATGTAATCTAGAAGCTTTTAAGTTGAATGGAAATTGAACAAGTGATCTATGTATAGGACGCTATGCATACGATGTATGTTAATTGTAATCAACAAAAAAATCAATTTCATTTCCCAGCTGGAAAATGTTTTCTGGTGCATGTGCAACTGGTCCTAAGTAGGTATTATAATATATTAGTAGAAGCTTTTAAGCTGATTGGAAATTGAACTAGTAGACTATCCTAAATATATGACTCCAGGCATATGTTAATTGTAATTTAAAAAATCCAGCTCATTTCCAGCCGGAAAATGTTTTCTGGAGGAGGTGCAACCAGTCCTAAGTATGCAGATTAGTGACCTGCTTGGTGATTGGCAATGACTCATTACACAGCCCAGTTGCACAGTCTTTAAGAGTCCCAACCCCTCTGGATTATATCATCCACC
>KZ538030.1:82681-144314 GCA_000934665.2 Catajapyx aquilonaris
CCCACCCTCTCAGATCACATTTCTGGCGCATGCTCCAATCACAACCCGGAAAACCAACCCCGGAAACTCCATAGCAAATATGCAGAACGTAAGCCATTTGCACAAAACATTTTTTTTAAAAGCAAAAAATTCAGCCCCCTTCAAACAGGCCATCTTGTCTCCCCATCTTTATTGTGTTAGTGACCATCGTTGTCTCCATCGAGGTCCTGCCAAATCCGCATTGGCGTCTGGCTAAAAAAGGTTTTTCAATGACGCTTCCCCCCCTCCTCTGCTGCCTTCCATGTCTTTTCCCTGAGTGGAGGAGTAGGGTTGGGTTCTGTAGGAGGGGGGGTTCAGTATTGATCATCACACGCGGCGCCCAGGAGCCACCGGTTGCCAAAATGGCCGACTCTCAGTCCTGAAAGTGCAGTGACCAAGTGTGGAACTCCGGGTGTCTCCCCCAACCTACAAAATTTGCAAAATTCTTTTTATATAAAAAAAATAACGATACGTACCAGTTGGTTAATAGTTGGCTGGTTAATAGTTTTTTTTATCATTTAATTTTTTCCGCGAATTTTTACGGGTGTGTGTGAGTGTGTGTGAGAGAGAGAGAAAAGAGGGGGAGCTTCCCCAGCCCCGTGCTTTCTAATGATCGGTTCATTCTGGAACCTGTGTCGTGCTTGCCCATCAATGCCAGTGGAAAAGGTAAGGTTGATATATATTTTGAGAGTGACAAAGTGAAAAGGACTTTGATGTTTTGATAGAAAAAAATAGTATGGATTTATGGGAGTTGGGATTGATGTCTTTTATAGTCGGGGTTGGAAACTATCGTGAGGGATTTTTTTTTCTTGTATAAGGGTATGGCTGAGAAGGGGGAAGGGAGGCTATAAAAACAGTTCTTTGCATGTGGTTTTATGAGAGCGTGGCGTTAGAGTGGAATATAGTACTATGGATAGAGCAGTCTATGGATAGAGCAGTGGAAGTTACTACATCATGGGTAACAATGAAGTTATCTCGCTGGGGGGAAAAAAACTCTGCAATTGAACGAGGTTTCAAAAATAAATAAATAATTTACAAAGGATGCAACAATCGCATTGTTGCTAAAATATTTGTGGCGTACAAAGCCAACTTGCTCGTTGTATCAAATCGCATGAGCATAACCAAGCTGTTTTGTGACAAAGGCTTGGAATCATCATATATTGCATGTGATGTCTGCCTTTTTTTTGAGCAGAAAGGATGTGGAGTGGGTCCCCAAATGTCAGTTTGGTGCAATTTTTGTCGCGATATTTTTGCGTCGACTGATGTTCCCTGTACGGTACTTCTGACGTTGTATGCCCCATTGTTGTGCCATTTATGTCCTGGCAGGTGGCTATAGGATAGTGTGCGATTTATCAACGAAAAGTGGATACAAATGTTATGGAGTACCAGCAGTATACTGGAAGGGTTCTGCACAAAATTTACCTTGCTGGGATCGTAAAACGTGTTTTCATGTAATTTCTGCCATCATTTCATATGCAATGCACGAGATTCGGTTGCATATTAGTTGTTTCAACACTGGACAGATTTTAGGACGAAATAATTGGCAGCAGTCAATCTAAACTTGAAGTTTATGACGGGTCTTTTTGCGTATCCATCTGGGGTAACATGAAGTCTAGCCAGAAATTCAATCGATTGTAACGAAGTTTAATCAGTTTTTTGTGTGTCCATCGTCAAAAATGTCCCATTAGGATCTTCACGTTTGTCGATCTATTGGCGCATTATTTTTCGGAGCAAAATTATTCACGTGAGCCTTACACTGTACGTAATATGACAGAAAAGGTTTATAGCCTAATAAGGAAAACTTTGATAAAAGGCAAGAGGAAGCAATACACACACAAAAAAAACTGCAATATCGATTTTCTGTCCTTCCGATTTTTGGAAAAAAATTTAGTACGTCATATCGAAAGTTTACCAGAAGTCGATTTATGCTCCTGTTATGCAACGTTGCATAATTCCGAGCCCCGCCTTTAGCTTAGATGGAACTTTCCTTCCCATAAATTGCATGGGAATTAACTTTAACGGTCTACACTACCCCCAAAAACTCTTGCGCTTCGCGTAAATCCGAGGCAATCTTCCTACAAAAAATAAGGTACCAAATGAGACCGGAAAGAAACGACTTTTTTTTCCAGAGGTTTTGGCCTGGATATATTGTCCAGCATGGTGCACCCAAAGCTTTTTTTTTAAAAAAAAACAACTATAGTACTTATACTTCTTTTGTGTCCATGAAGCTGACAAAGTGGAACACACCAGTGGAGGATCCCTCTTTCTATCGATTTTCGAACAGTCGAACTACTAGAAAGTCCATTTCGAGTAGTCTTCCAGTCCCGCCAAATGTCCTTGCATCTTAATCTCTGTCATCTAGAGCGAGGGAAAAATAGTTTTTTTTTTTTTTTCTCATGAGGTTTTGAAGGCTTCGAGTCAGCTGTTCAAAAGTGCGAATGTTTTTTTGCAGGAGAAATGGAGGAGAGAATCGGGACAACAAATTACGAGACATCCATTGCAGGGATCGAGTTTATAGTTTTTTGCATTATCTGAGCGCATTCGTGCCTGCAATGAGTTTTGGGCGAGAAAGGATTCGTTTTGAGAAAATTTAAACTGAAATATTTTATCCAAAATTGCTGTGTTATAGCGAAATAATACTATGATAAAAATATTGGAGTTAACAATAGCAGCTTAACCTGATATTAAAAACTCATGTAGTGCACACTAATGACAATCCAATTCAAATGCACCGAAATTGAGTACTTCACCTGTAAAATGAAAAGTACTTCATTTGAGTGAATATTGAGGCACGGAATTACAATGAAATTCCGAGCCTAATTCCCCAGTGTATGACTGCAAATTAAGGGAAACTTTCGATTGCGTTTAGAGTTGATTAAAACTACATAATTTGATGGGTCCTCTTAATTTGTGTAGGTGCAACTGAACCCTTTTGAGGTCAATAGTTCAACCCATTTTTAAGGCTAGTTTATCAAAAGTGTCCTTAAAATTTTCACCTGTAATAGTGGTAGCTAGTAGTTTTTACAGCTCTTATATAAGTAATTGAGTTATAAGCGGATTGCGACAAATTATTTTTGAAACTGGAACACCCTCAGTTTTTAACTGATATGTACACATCGTTACCTGATAGATCATAATATGTATCAGCATTATTTTCCTATGGGACAAGGACTCAATAAGTTATTTTCGCACGGTTTGGGCCATCCTTGTAAGGTTTTTTGGCGCAATATTGGCGCAATATTGGCTCCTTCTAGTTATTCGATAGCGGCCTCGATCCCTTTACACAGGGTGGTACACTGCCCAAGTCATGAGTTCAACAAGCAGGTAGAATAATAAGACAGATTGTTCACTCCATCAACCAGCAGAAGTCATACGCATTTTGCTCATTTCTAAACTGGGTGCTGGAGTCAATAATTTTTCATTGCCCGTATGTTACACTGGGGACATGGAAAGTGTATCACCCTGTAGTAGTGAGAATCGGTCTGGGAATTGGAATCGACGCCATGGGGAATAGTGTAGGTAACACCTAAGGCCGAAGAGAGCCTTCCTAATCGGCAACAGGGATTTATTTCCAGATATTTTTTTTGCTTTTGTTTCCAGCAGGGTGCGAAACTTTCATCTTTAAGTCATGGCGAGAAATATTGGCTAAAAAAGTTTTGCAAACGCCCGTTTACTGAGGAGGCGTCCAGAAGAAAAAGAGAGAGAGAGAGAAAAAAAAAATGGGAACCATTTCCGGAATGGAAATATTTTGAGAGCTTGCCTTATACGCTTTTGGAAGCAACTTTGGTAAAGTTTTGGGGGTATTAGACGGCGAGAAATTTGACAGCCACATGGCCGCAAATGGATGAGCATGATCAAAGTGGCCTGGTTAACTTCATTTGGGCTAACTATATACCGACTGGAAGCTGATTGGGACCCCCTATCAAAAGACACCTATGCGAAACACTATCCCCCCCCCCCTCCTCGGTATCTAATAGTCCTATTCCCTGGCATGATTTCCTGGAGAACTTCATTTCTTCGATTCGATTACCCCTGGTGATGGAAACCGTCGACAAGAGTTAGTTGGCTAGAGTCCTGGGCCCCACCATTTTCTTCATGGAAAATGAAATGAAATCTCTCCGCGGATTGAGTTTCACCCTTCAGGGATTCACGATCTGCTAGACTTTTGTGGAACTTGAAACGGTTCTAGATGCAAATCAAAGAGAATTTGAAAAAAAAGGAGTGTTTGATACGGATGGTTCGTTTCCCAGCATGGTGTTAAATTTTTTTCGTTTTTTTTTTTTTCAATCTTGCTTTCTGGCACAGGCTTGGTTCGTAACTTGGTCGAATCCTGACAGATGCTTCACCTGCTGAGAAGGGATCTGAAGCGATCGAAAGCCTGTTCCAAGTATGACCAGATTCCATAAGCTGCGACATATTGCAGGGATTGGGTTTAACCAATCGCGAAACCGTGGTAATAGCCAAACATCTGCTGGAATCATAAAATATATAGGCCGTAAGAGTTTTAAAAAAATGAGTAATTCCACATTGCACTGAAATTGTAAAATGCATAAATCATTTCATGCATTAAAAGTAACTTCATAAGCACAATGCAGTGTATATACCTTAGTGATTATTTTTATGCATTTAGAGCTTGAACTATAGTGTAGCATGTACAGTACACCAAATTGCATGAAATTATTCGATGATGTCGAACCGAATTTCCTGGATCAATCGGCCATTCGCTGCAAAAATGTGCACAAATGGCAGTGGAATAACAAATGACGCTTGCCTTTGAATTTGGCGAAAATGTTTGCCCCTTTTTGCAAAGAGAGAAGAGTGGGAGCAGTTTGAAATTACTATTTCCAATCCGTGCCAATGCAGAGGATTCCCTTACCTATTCATAGACGGAATCCATTCGTTTGAAATGGGAAGCAAATATTAGCTTGAATCTAGGAGGCAAGGGAACTAAGCCTCCAAACTCGTCCCAGAATTTTAAGCACTTTCCTCTCCAGCTTGGCTAAACTAAATCAGCAAAAACGTCCCTTCTTTTCCTCTGTCCAAGTGAAAAACTCAAGGGGGGGAAAAAAGTGCATTTCGAGAATGGAAGATAAATAAAATAAAGGAAATAAAAAAGAACAAAAAAAAAGTGCTGGGGTTCGGAATACCAATCTTGAGATATTTGAGCCGGAAGTGATGTATGCTTACGTTGGCAAAGAACAAACTTTTTTAGGGGAGGCCAGTTATTGGCTGGCAGCCTGGAAAATTGGTCGAAAAGTTTTTGAAATGCATTTTCGGGGGGAAAGAGTTATTAAGCCACTACGCAAACACAACAAATAGTCCAGACCCGATTGCAAACTAAGCTGCTTATTCCTAAGCAGTTACTTATAGATAATACTGCAAATAGTTGAATGCGCATCAAGAAAATTTTTGGACAAATATGCAACTACCTGCACTCAATGTGAATTTTTCCATACTCTTCACTTTGTTAAAGTCATCGTGGTTATCAAAATAATTGAAAACAAATATTCGTCATTGAGTGGATTTTTAAAACTGAAACAGTCACCTGAACTTTACATAGACTATATAAATGACTTAAGTGATTCAGTCATTGGTTGATTTTTTTTTTTTTTTGAAGGGCCAACTTGAGCCACGCCCCATTTGACAGCGCGGTTCCGGCAATGTGTCACATAATTCGATTCGATGCTGTGGGATGCGACACGTGGAATGAATCAGGGCTGCGGTCATGGAACCCCGTGTATAACAAACATTTTCCAAACCAATCCGTACAATAGGTTTGAAAATCTAACGAAAAAAAAATACATAACACTGCCACTCAGTTGTTGTGGTTTTGCTTTTTTAAAAGAACCGGTCCACTGAGCATCATTGTAGTGGACAAAACACAAAAATTTCAAGCACATTGTGCTGCACTGCAAGTTATGCACATGCAAATTTGTGTCCCAGTTTTTTTTTTTGCGTTGTAATCTAATCTTCTCCGCAAAACCAGGCCTATTTCTGCAGTCGCCTCTAATGTATTTACGTGCCTTTGAGACCATCACGGTACGCATAAATATGGGAAGGGAAGCGTGCTTGCTTCACATAGAGCTGTTCTCTCTCTCCGGGTGTAATTTTGAATTCGTGCCAACACTCTACGTTGTTTATTGTTGCATAACGCATTACCAGAATTTGCATAGTTTTTGCTCGAGATCTGTCCACTTGTGTCAACATAAGATTGTTCCATCCGAGTTGGCTTATTTATCATATCAGGATGTTGACACTTGACACTACTTTCTGTGAGGTCTCCACAGTTGTAATAAATAAAATAAAATAATTAAAAACATGAAGCAAACAACTTACTCATACGGTCCTTGAACAGTGCACAACCCTGCATAATTTTTTAGCTGACTCAACTAACAAACATCGTTTGATCTTACCTTAATTACTTCCTAGCCCTGAATCCGACACCAATTTCAAGCCTCCCCCCTGCTGTGAAACTCTGGTTTCGCCTTAAGGCTTAAAATATATTCTACCATATTAGCAACCTCACCCTCTGGAGGATCAGTCGATGTATTTCAAGAGACAGGTGGATTTATCTTGCTCCAAGAAAAAGCAAGAGAGAGAAAAAAACTAAGACTCTGCTGGAAAAAAAGCATTTTTTCTCTTTGTCTGGACACGCCGTGTCCGTTTCCAGACTTCTTTATTCTGCTGGAAAAGATTGGGTCGTCTCTTAAAAGATGCTGTGGAAAGAATTCCGTTGATTGTGTCAGGCATGTATCTAACGGGGAAAAAATGGTTACACACACACAAAAAAAATAATCGATCTGTTCACCCCCTTTCAAAATGTGCCTGCAGAAGGGGGTTATCGACCCTAGCAACACTAGGGGATGGGAGGTAACACTGACGCGCTTATTAAACCAGCCTTTAGATCCCAAACTGCATGGGAAAAGGAGGGGTTGGCTGGCTGTAAGGGAAAGGGCGAAAACCTTATCATCTGAGCCACTTTCCAGCTTCAGTTTCCATCTCGAGGTCCTTCCGGAACATTAATATGCCTAATAAATGTCCCGGTGAAATGTGTGCCAGTCGACTGCCAAACCCATTGGATAAGATGCAAAGAAATTTTATTTTGTGGGACTGGAAAGAAAATGGGGGAAATTTCTTTATGGACTGAACATGTAGCATAAGTGCTTGAAACATTTTGTATGCAAATTTTATATTAATTCACTGAAAACTTGGAGTGCATTATTTTATTCACTTGGCAACTAACAAGTGGGATAGGTGAATAATATTTCTCTTGTTCATTGTAATTAATTAATGCATAAAATGAGCACTGAGTGCATATTTTGATACGTGAACTAAAAATGTTGCATTCTAAAAATTCATTGACAATATTGCATTTTAAAAATTCATTGAAAAAATTGCATTTTAAAAATTCATTGAAAAAATTGCATTTTAAAACCCCGTTGACAATATTGCATTTTAAAAATTTATTGAAGAAATTGCATTTTAAAAATTCATTGACAATATTGCATTGAAAAAATTGCATTTTAAAAACTCAGTGAAAAAGTTTGATTTCAAATTAACACATGTGAATAAAAATTGCATATATTGAAATGAATTAAAATATAAATGGAAAGATTCGCCTTTCCCAGTTGTAAGTTGGCAACAGATTAAAATAATTTACTCCATGTTTTCAGTGTTGTAACTACTGCAAAACTTAATCTTCAGACACTAAGAATTTCACCACAAAGTCAGTGCATTTGCTTCACAGTTCGCGTCCAAATTGAGCAAACCAATTACTTTGCAAGACTGGAGCTTCCACCAGTTGTTTTCTAAGCGGGGCCTTACAGTAATTTTGCCAGTTGAGTTGGATTCGGAATGCAGGCAACGTCTGCATTTTCTTTTTTCTTTTTAAACCCCCTGCATAAGCTCTGTATGGACGATGCTCCTACCGAACACTGTATGGCCCCAGTTGTATTTGCCTACTTCGTAATGATTGCTGCGGGTAAGCCTCGAAAACACAGAGCAGTAATATTGCAGCAGCTTGTGGCCGAGAACCCAAAAAAAGGGGGGGTTATTGAGCTTTTCTCTGAACTGGTTTGGAGCCCAGTCCTGTCGGTATATCCATGTGGAGCCCTTTGCACCACTGATGGTATACCGTCAGGTTTAACGGATTGTTATCAGGACCGGTATCCTGACTATTCCGAACCACCAATCCGGCTGGTCTGTTCGCAGGGTTGCTTACAGTACAGGATAAGTGGTACAACCGACCTTATTATTATACTGTATATTATTATATATAATAATACATTGGTAGTTGAAGATTGTTAAAATATTAGCTGTCTTATATGTTCATTTGGAGCTTTCTCATGTGTGACAGACTGAGGTCGGATTGGATCAGAGAGACCTTATTGCTGCGGGCCCTTTAATTTCGAGGTTGGATGCCTACTAGGGAAGTGGTCTAGACTTGCAAAGCCTTCATCCAGCAATCGAGGTAAACCGCGGAAGAGATCTGACCTGACAAGTATGCCCCTTCGACCTTAAACGCCACTGGGTTGCATCACTCTTTAACAGGCCCGAGTAACGAATGGTGCACTTTACTAATGCAATCCAAGGAACCGATATTAAAAGCCGCGATCCCTCAGGCATTGAAGATAAAAGAAAAAGGACCGAATAAATGCAACCCCCTTTGGTGACAGGAAATGGAGACAAATTCTTTTACACCTGAAGAGCACAGATGGTAATAATATCCGCACCAAAATCCTCAAAGGACTTTTTTTCTTCCCTTACAGTGCAAAAAGAGGGCTTTTTTTGAGACACATTCTTGGATCGATATGAGAGTAATCGAAGCCTGGGACACTTTGTCTTGTCTCCGCAGCTTCCTATTCAGCTCATTCTAGAACGGATGAAAATCAAAAGCACTGTTCATTTTCGAAAATTAATGCCCCAGTTTTTTTTAGGGGGGTAGGATGGGAGGTAAAAGCTGTTCTAATGGAATTGAGCGCTTGGGAGTGACGGATAGAATGCAAATTGGGTGGGACTGCGTCGAATGTGTCTCTTGTCGAGTCGAGGGATCGGTGTACATCGCTGGGTGTAAATCAGGCGCAATTGGAGGGCCATTGTTATACGTACAGAGTGGGCCAATATGGAAGAAACACTGCTCACATAGGTGATTTTTCATCTTTAATAATTTACACTGTCATTTCTTTGTCAAATTATAGGGCTGACAATAATGAAAAATATACTGTTGTGTAATATTCAATCATAGATTTTCATCTAATTTTCTTAAGTTGGGCATGACCTGAAGAAAATTCGCCATTATCAGCAGCTAATATTTTAGCTTAACTGGCTTAATAACAAGCAAGCCCCCCAACACATTTGCAACTGTGTACACTTAAATTGAAACCTGTACTTTGCATGCAGGGCAGGAGGTATGACTTACGAGTATTACTTTCTGTGTACGGACCAGGGTATGGTCGTTATCTCAGAATGGCAGTGCAAGCGTCATACACAGGGGGTCATAAATGTGGGTGATCGATGCCAAAGGGCACCTGCTATTATGTGGCGTAATCTGCATGTAAGCCCAAACTTTTTTGGCGCAAATAACCCGGGTTACTATCTGAGTTTCGCGCCAGGGTTAGTAATAATATGCTGGTGTAATTATAACAAAAGTCATTTTATTTATTTTTGAGCCACCATAGCTTAGAATGTTCCTCCATGTGAATCAGACCATTGTTATGTGGTGTGTGCATTTTTTGGGGGACAAAATTAACAGTGTGTTGAATTTAATGAAATAATTTTGGCTGATTATAGCTTTGATGGGCGGATATAATTACAACTTAATTTAATGCAACCTGTACCACCTTGTAGCCTCACACAGCTCGACGCGTCCAACTCAAACTAGAAACGGGGACGATGCAGCTGTAGTTTTTGGCAAGGTGACCCTGGTCACGAGCTATCAACCATCAAGCAGTCTGGAAATGGGGGTATGGGGAGCTAGAGTTGGTGGAGGGGTGTTGGTTGGGTATAAGGATCGATGCCTTTATACCATCCTGGGGCTGAAATAGCGTCTGCTCCCAACAATTCTGCACTGCGGATTCATGTGAATGAACCCCCCTACCCACCCCCTTGGAGGTGTGCCTGACAACCTTAACTTCACAACTTTTCCTCCAAAGGCCATATTTTTTATTACATGGTCCTTCAGGGGGAGGAAAATGCATAATATGAAGTGTTGTTGTGAATATGTAGCCTACAATTTTTTTGACTCCAATCTATAGTAGTTATTTTCACCTGCTGATCGTAAACCTAATATTTCCTTCTTACTGCTACAAGCTACATAAGCAGAATTTATATGGTCCCAAGGCTTCCTTTGTATGTCGGGGGGCCACCCTGTATATTACACGACAGGGGAGAGCTCCTGTGGGAGACATCGCATCTTCCAGGAAGGAACGCCCTTACATGCATCCCGCGGAACAAAATAGAGGCCTAATTCTGTGAGCTTCTCAAAATAAAATTTATCTTCTTTCTCCCAGCGAAGGCAGTAAACCCGAAGACAAACGAGTTTTTTTTTGGCCCATGTTCGCCTCGGTTCGGACCCCCCAACAAGGAGAGGATTATGGGATAGAAAAAAGAAAAGAGACGCTTCCAGGCTCTATTATGGACTGTGGGGGGAAACGGTGGAAAACTGAAATTGAAAAATTTTAATGTATTCATATTAGATTTTGTGTGTGTTAAGGGATGGAAGACGTTCATGTTTATTTTAATGCGAGTATTTTGAGAGGCATTTTTTAACACCTGACCTTCCTCTTTTATTGGAAGCTACAATGTTGAATAGGCAGATGCATAATGCATGTGCATGTGAATAATGCATTGACATGCGAAAGGTGAATGTGATGGGCTAAAAATAATATATAGGTCGAATTGATACCGCTGACATATGAATGAGTCAGCAGCTTATTTTTCCACCTCGATCCACTTTTAACATGTGCCAATATTACATATCTATACAAACGGTTCAGATTTTAATTAGCTGATCAGTAATGTCCGATTGTACAGCTGCTGTTGGTTGAAATTTTTCTTATTTTCATGTCACTTTTCTTTGGCTTTGCTCGAACCCTGTTTCCTTGGCGTTATCCCGTGACACATAAGTCATTTCCGATGTTACATTGACTTCTCCCGCGTTCAAATGCAGCTCTGAATTCATAATGGCGTCTGTCTGGTTCGATGAACTCTGCCTCGCCTCCGGACCTGGCAGACTTCGAAAAAAACACCATATATTTCTGCTGGAAGACCTCGCATTTTCTGAAACATTAATATCTGGCTGGAAATAGTTCCTTCTGGCCGCGGTTGAGTGACGTTGAACCTTCCGCACTAGACAAGTCATATCTGCAGCGATGTGATTCGTGGGTCATGTTGCATTAATTACTGGGGTAAAACGTGTCAGAGGCGAACAATTACAAACTGGACGCGTCCCATTGTCAAAGTAAAGCACCGCCTGCTGCTCAGATGTGCAGCCAGATGACAGTTTGTTGTCAGGGGCACAACGACTCCGAAGGTTCTGAATTGCGGTTTGGGGGACGATACTGCATTGCATTCGCTCTAAATTCAAATGAGGGTGATTTTAATCTGAAATAATAACTCGATGTGTATCTACTGCGATGGATGGCTGCTCTGTTCTGCGGCTGGTTGATGATCGAAAATGTATAGGCTGGGACTTAATGGCGGGGATCTGGTGCGTATTGAAGGCGTAATTGCAAAAGGCATTACAGTATCTACATTCAGAACTATTTTAAAAACTTGTTCATTTCAATTTATACGAGTTATTAGGTACTAGCAAGCACTCAAAAAATCTGAGTGGACTAATAAGTAAAGTTTGCATTAAAGAAATAATTATGTATTTTCCCCCCAGAGATTGAAGTTCATTTTTCATACTTCAGAAAAACACTGAATAAATTTTTGGAGGAATAACATCTTTCCTTCCCAAAAATCAACAGTGGTTCCAAAGGTATGAAAACACCCGATCCCATCTGTTGAAACAATGCCAACCTAAATATAAATATTGATTATCTGCTTTCATATCAACATGGAAGAATTATTTTGGGACCAGTTTATTTCTACATGCTGATAACCAATTTGTATTTTTATGCAGCACTATACTCTGAGGCGACTAATGGTTTTTAAAATTTACTGATGGTCGCATCCTCAGTGTATCACGCTTTTAAAAAATAGTCATATGCCTACAAATATGCTCAAAAATTTAAAAGCAAGTCGGGTGCATTTAATCCGAAGTGTTGCAATATGAAAAACCCTTTTTGGTACTCAGTGCTGCGAACATATTAAGCGACACCGCAACCACGTGAAGTACATGTTGGGCCACAATTTATTAATGGTTGTTGAGAGCTCGTAGCGATAGCCAAACACTTTTAATATGAATTGATGCCAGCAATGGCGGGGCTTGTAAGTACCTGGCCCTCCCCAGCATTACCAAGAGCCGCCATCATCGACTCCTGGCACGTAATACTGTATTGGAGCGCACAGAGTCTGTGAATGAAATATGGCCTCCAGATTAATAATGCATGATCGGCTGCACGAAAGTAGGTTTATTCTTTAATGATAGGAGGGCCCTAGAATAGAGGTATTTTTGAAACACCAGTTGCAGCCGGTACGACGTGATTTATCAAACGTCTCTTTTACACCATGTTTTTTTAGTACGCTCCGCCCAGTTTGTTGGCAATGTGGCAACAATCAGAATGGATGTGATCGCCTGCATTATGGGCAGTCAATATTACCGGACCGTTCAAATATTTACTATCAATTTGGCGCGTTATATAGAAATTATTCGGCACCCAAATTAATTGGCTGCGCAACCGATCATCAGAATTGGTTTGTATTGCTCCCTAATTTACTGTGCAATTGATCATATATGGCAGGCCCAGGATGTAGGCTACTTTACATGACAAGAACTGAAGAAGAAATGATACCAGAATAATCATCTTGAAAATATTTACAAAAAATAATTTCCAATACTTGAGAGAATTCACGATACTTACACTGATATGAAATTATTCGCAATATTTGCAAGAAAAGTAATTCACAGTATTTGCAAGAAAAATAGTTAACAACATTTACAATAAATAATTGACAATATTTACAGCAAATAATTGACAATATTTACAAGCACTAATTTCCAAAAATTTCAACAAATTAATAATTAAATTGTGTTATACTAGTATAGCCAAAAGGACAATTATTGTACAAATTACCTTAAGCATCAGCTCAATTTTTTATTTGGCCGGATCAGTCTTCAGTCGCATTTCACGCCATTTCTCTCCCGCATGAAAAGACGTCTAACTGCTCCCTGCCAATCTTGAATCGCAAACTTTTTTTTTCCCTTCCATACCAAAAAGTGTTATGAAAAGTTTCCTCCGGTTTCTCCTTCCCACGTCCGGCTTCCTGACGAATGATTGGCAACTTGTGAACCTTTCCAGCTAAACTTGATGGCTGTATATGGACTCTCGGTTTATTCATCCCTTCCAAAAAAAAATGCCTCTCAAATTTCTTCCGTCCTTCACATTTTTTTTTTAGAAGGCTAGAAACAACTTTAAGTCGGACTCTGGAAAAGCATCTTGGCAATTCCAAACTTATTCCAAGCTGAGTCTGGTGGGTGGGAAGGGGTTTTAGATTGACGTGGCCCCTACCCTTCTCTCTTAGGTTTCCAAGCGTAAAATGGCTCCCTTTGCCTGGAAGGGCAGAGCGATAAGCAGGCCTCAAAGAGAGGGTGTCAATGAGGAATTTCTCTGTGTTTTGCGCATCCCCAACGGGCAGGAACTTGGGGTTGTATCGAAGGAGAAAATGGGGGCGTCTGCTAGAAACTGAGGTGAAGATGAACACAGTGCTGGATGTATGTATATACTGTAGTTTCTAAGGGTCGGTTTTATATTTTATTAGAGCACTGCAGGTTGGACCTGCAAAACTGGTTGTAAACACGCGGATATCCAGACGGTAATGGCTGACCTAGGGAGGAAAACAGCAGCCATTTTTCTGGACCAAATTGATATCTGGAGAGGTCATTTCGGGCCAAATGTTCGCGTTTCCTGCTGATGCCAGGAAAAAATCGAAGCCAATTTGCGTTTACAGTATGTTGTTACATGAACCTTATTGGAGTCAAGTTGGCTACAGTGTGGATTTTTAAAGTGACAAATTGGGCACTTAATTATTATTCCAGTTTGTTACGTGCCCAGACATGCCTAGCGTCCTATATGTAGGACACTAGTGTTAGATTTTTAGCAATTATGTTCATTTGCTTTCTGCAAGTACCTGACCAGGCTGTAGACGTTGTGAGGGTAACGAGGACCTCCTCGTTATTCGCTGACTGCCCATTATAGGGAAATATGTTGTGACGACGATGATGCCCATTTGCTTCAAAAATAGTTTAAAAATACCAAAAAACCATTCAGGCATTGAATTTATCCTGAAAGCTAGTCTGCCCTGCGAGCAAAAGAGCCTCATGGATGGCCCTGAATAGTCAGGATAAAACCAGTTGAAGTTAGCAACATCCTTCGTCCATTCTCGTTATCCTAGAAACTATACACTTACGTGGGTATATATCAGGATAAGCCCACTTTTTCTCTCCCAAATCTATTGCAATCAGCACTCCAGCTCTCAGAGTGATATATAGCAACCTAGCACTATGTGTGTAATCTGGGACCTTTCAGCAGTCTAGTATAAAGGGATTTAAAAAACTGGTGTAGGTCAATACAGGAAGCGTTCACTATTAATCTGCTGCGAAATCCGATTACTCTTACTCCAGACTGATAGCAGATGGGGAAAAAACCGTATCACGGAATCTGCTATTCCAGCTTTGGCGTGATATAATCCTCATTATCTTTAACTTTAATGCATAGGCGTATTTGGATGGAATTGAGCGTGGCAGACAAAACATGCAACAAAAGTTTGAGAGAGAGAGAAAGAGGGGGGGGGGGATTCTAGATTAATTCGTGGCAGTATAAAAACAGCACGCGACTGATGTAATCGTTGGAGTCTTTTTTTAGCCACCGCTTTCGGGCATGAAAAGTGTTGAATGAGCCCTTTTTGTATGGATGTTAACGTTTTGCTCTAAAATTACTGGGGAGGCCAGAGCTATGTTAACATATAGCTATGAAATAATGTAATTGACGCCGCATCAGATAACATTACGCAGCCGTTTAGGCCTACAGTTCGCCAGTCCATAAAAAGTGTGCACACAAATTACTCAAAAAGTTCGTGTATTTCCAACCCTGAAGTCAATAATCCAATCACGTTCGTTACTCTACAGAGTTGGAAATACTGGTTTGGAGCAGTGATAGATTTTCATGATTTGTCATGGGTATAATCCTACATTTCTATATTAATTTGATTATTTTATTAGATTTTTTCTTATCAAAAAACGTCTGTCCGTCTGTGGACAGGTATGAAGACCTAAACAACAAGAGATAGGTCTCATGGCTAACTTCCGGATTTCCTGGTTCACTGTATCCCCCAAATTCAAGTCTATATGATTTTTTTAAAAAAATATTAGGTTACTTGACAACGAGAAGACTGACAACATTCTATCATGAGAGGCGCAAACATTCGATTTCCGCGTATCTCTGTTTGGGTCGTTGCCAAGGCTGGCGGCCATTTTGAAGTGTGGGGAACGCCAACGGGGTATAAATAGGGTACAGGCAAAAATAGAGTCCGCCATCTTTGATTCGCGCGTGTTCTTGCCATGTAGTTGCCATGGCCGCCAAAACCATCAAAGATGGCGGACCCTATTTTTTTGCATGTACCCTATTTATACCTCGTTGGCGTTCCCCACACTTCAAAATGTCCGCCAGCCTTGCCAACGGCCCCAAACAGAGAGACGCGAACACCAAAGGCGCCGACAGAAGTTTGTGCCTCTTATGTAGTAATAGGCTCCCTGATTCTATGCCATTGTGGCACAATTTGAATTTCCTTGGCAACGAGAAAAAGTCTACTCGAAGCACGCCCGCGTGATTTGGCAATCTTGTTATTATTACAGTGTTGCCACCATATGAACAGGGTTGTCATGTCTTCTCCAGCTGATTTGTAGAGACTTCCACAAACTTTCATCGGGTCGGGCAAGTTAGCAGTTGGAATGTCATTTTAGATCAAGCCCGCACATGAATCAAGAACTTAGATGCGATTAGGCACCGGGCGAAGATGGGCGGTAATTTTGGCCACCCCCGGATAGCTGGTAGGCGGTTAATGAAGCTTGCATGAGGAACCTGGATCTGGGCACATTTAGCAGGATTAACTTGCAGACAAGATTCCTAGCTCTGCAGAGGTTGGCTATTACCCGTGCTCTTTGTCAGAGGGGTATGCGCACTGAATTAACGGCCATTTCCCTGAGAATATAATACGATTGGAAGGAGGAGTTCACATTAATACGGAGATCAGGTCAAGAAATCGGGACTATAATTTTCCCTGACCTCTACTGAAAAGGGATTATTAAGGGAGCCCCTGTATTATTGAACCTTCATGATTATGGTTGTAAAATATGCGCGTGTTGAGCTGGGCATGTATATAGCTTTTTTTTAGTAGTATAAAAATTTGGGGGTTTGGATATTAATTGGGCGTAGCAACATTAATGGGGCCTAGTTTTCGCAGACAATGACTTGGGCGAATTGCTCAGAGTTTGTTTCTATAGGGGCTCTATGCACGTATTTATGAGGATCCAGTAGACCTTTTGTTGTAGCTGGGTGGGGGGTTTCGAATATTAATACATATTTTTTTTTTGAAGCGGGTTTCTGGTGTAAAGGCAAGCTCTGCGAGTGCTATTGTTTGTGGAGCACAGCGGCGGAATAAAAATAGAAGTTGCTTTGTGGGAAACTATTCTGGAGTCGTATTTTGTAATACAATGACCTGGCTTGGAAAAGCATATCATGTTTTTTGGGAATGCAGTGATGGAGAACTCATTATAAGTTTTGCATTGCAACTTTTCGTGTGCATTAAGGGGTTTATATACAATATATTTGAAGAATAATTAATGCCTGTTGTCCTAAATATAGGGCATTTGTACAGTACCCGCAGCATAACTTATCAAAAAGTAGGCGGCGACCTCTGCCCCTCCAGACCGCTCTTAACACCCTTAAGCGATCTAATTGGTGGAGCAGAGGACTATGCTCCACCAGTCAGATCGCTTAGGGAATGGTAGGTACAGTGCGGTACATAAGAAATCATCATTTTAAACCTTACCGTGTATTGCTCAGAGTTCTGCTGTAATAAACATATTACTCGTAGCCTATAGTATACGTAATAGCAGAACTCTTTGATATTTCTTAACCGCAGAGGTCGCAATATTTAGCACATGCCTATTTTTTGAGAGGTCAGACTGTGGGTACAGTGGTTGATTTGCTCATAAAATTATTTAACAAATTTAACAAAAATATTGTTGATAAATGAAGGGTAGATAAAATATTCTATGAGACATCTCATTACAAATTTACAGCTTGTGTACGGCTGTCTTATGAACAATTGCTAGCCCCTCGCTAATTACACACTGTAACAACCTGAGAAAAATTTATGTCCTGACCATTTCTCCAACTCCAGTGAATAAAACATTTTCTTGGCACAGTTGTTGATCTCAGTGAAGGAAGAAAAACAGGGGCTGACACGTCCCTAAAAGCCTTTTGTTGTGCCCTGTTCCTCAAGTCATCTTGTCTTCTCTCTTTTTTCCTTTCCAGCAGCTTCACTCTGAGTATCGTAGTACGTTCAAATGGCACGAATACACAGGACCACGCCAGGAGGTCGTACGCCGTCCGCCTCAGCCCTCTGGTAAGTACTGACTCTTTTTTGTGTGTGTGTGAGAGAGAGGACTTCGTTTGATCAGATGTTCACGGGGCTCTTGGGGGATGGTCCGCAACTTTTCTGTGGGCTTCTAGATCCAAGGTAGTTTGGGGATCTCCATGGCTTCAATCGGAAGAGAAAGAAGGCTTTTTTGATTATTTAGGCGGAAGTGTGCACGACCTCGGACCAGGCTCGAGGGAAGGGTCTTATTGTTGCTGAAGTCGTAGCACGCAATGTCTTGAATGTTTTAAAGGAGAAAAGGGTGAAGGTCTGCGGGTAGATGGCGGTGGCGTGTGGGGGGTGTGACTGGTAGCGTGACAGGAGTTGGCGTGGGGGGTTGGGGGCAGTAATCGGATGAGTGATGTCTGAAGGGTGCGGATATTTTGCGGGTGAGGTCAAGGCAGCATGGGACCTTAATTGGGTCATTTTCAAGGGAATATTGAATTTGGAGTCGGTCCAATATGTGGTTGATAAACAATCATTTATTGTTGGGCTTAACCCATAGAGCGCCGCAGCAACTAATATTCATTAACATAGTAATTCTCTCTAGAAAACGTTATAACATATCGCTAGCTTAATTTAACGATCGTTGTTCAATATCGACTTTGACAGTAAATAGGCTAAAAATGGCTTTATGAAATTGCGTAGTTAGCGGTTGTTCAGCTCAGAATAATGAATGTGCTTTTGGTCTAGGCTGATTTATTTTCTCTTTGAATCAAAGCACGCAGGATTAGCCACATTTGTGCGGTGCTTGCACAACAGATGATGCGAGTGGAGCATTATACAAAATGTAGTACTTGTACAGGGTGTTTCAAATGGGTAGAAATTTTGATGTCTGACCTACTGGCTTCAGTCCAATGTTGACATTGTCTTACAAAAGTAGAGCTCCAATCATATTTTGATGGTACTTGCCTTCCGTTGGATCCTTACACAAAAGGGTTGAAGGGGCGTTTCGGGTAAGTAGGCTAATTGCTGGCAAGGGCTACCTTTTGTCTTTCTCCAGGCAGTTAAGTTTATTATCATTAGACCCTCCTTTGAGCATCACCCCAAAGTCCAAGTTGAATGGTGAAAAGGAAGACTAACGATGAAAATCGTGGGAAGTTGGCTTGAACTTTGCACGCTGTAGCCTACATTAGGAAGTTTCAATTAGTTTGGATCGCCCCAAAAGTGGTCTTGTGGGAAAGCCCAAACTTTTTTCGACTCTTTTCCTTCCCCAAAAAAGAGAGAAAGATTTCAAAACATTAAGAATTAAAGTTACGGAAAGAAGTTTTCACCAGCTCATATTATAATGAAGCTGATTGTTGCACTACTAAATTAACTTGTGAAGACAGCAAAGATAGGACCTCTTATTTAATTGCACGAATCAATACCAGAAAAAAGCGTGCATTTAATCAGAACCTTATCCTCCAGAGTGCGCCAAAAGGGGAAGAATTTACGAGTCCTTATGCAATATTAAACGTCTGCTCTCTCTCACTGTCGGCTTCCAACTTTTCCGGGCCTGGAAATCCAAAAAACTCAGTCGTTATTTGCAGTATAACTTTCTCAGAGCCACGTTTCAGACTCAGAGAAATATAATAAAAAAAAAACACAGAGGTCCGCATAAGAGATTGCACTGCTATATAGAGAGGAAGGTGGCCTAGAAAGCTGCTACCATGATTTATGGAAGAGCCAACGTTGAAGTGTAATTACGTTAAATTTGTGGTTTCAGCCGAGCGAGAGAAGTTTCCTCGCCGAACACTACCATTGAAAAAGCGTGGAAAATGCGAAATAACTAAAATGGGAAAAGCCCTCTCGAGGTGTGCGGAATTGTGCGGAGTTGGCGTGATCCGAGGTCGTAAGTAAACTGAGAGGGTTGGCAAGGGTTGGCATGAATAAGATAATCATCGTGCTAAAGGGAGGTACCGTCCAGGTACACTTACTAAGGATGGAATAATAGATTTTTGAAGAGAACAAGTCATATTCTGTAAAGTCACAGTCTTTCTGGAGTACCTCTTACTTTCATAATGCAGTGTTCTTGAGACGCTAACTTGTTGCCAAAAAACGCGTGCTAATTGCCTTCATCTGCAAAGCCTTATGAAGAGAGATGAGTAATTCTCTCCGCTTGTGAACAGTACCATTTTGGCTCAGGGACTTTGCTTCAGACGAGAAGCAGAACAAGAGAATTCGTCTCTCGCATTAATTTTGTGCAGATTCTCGCTCGGACGGAGGTTCACTGACATTAATATCCGGAGCATTAGCATAAAAAGCTGGCATGCAGAAAATAATTTGCACTCCAAGCTCTATGCGGTTCTAGGGGACATAAAGCCACGTCCTGGACGCCATTAATATCCAGGACATCACCTCCGTGGCACCTGATTAGAAAACATGGCGTTACCAGTATACCTTTTGCTACTCTTAATGTGTCTTAATAAGTGCTCGCTCGCAGGTTGCATTCATTGCAGTATATCCATTCTGGGGAACAAATGAGGGCACACAGAATTTGCATCCAGTGTTAAGCTGCCTGGTAATCAGCCAGGTGGTTTGGTCGCTAAGTCGCTTTCCGATAGCCACGGGACAGTCCTAGTTACAGAGGGTTGTCAGGATTGTTGCCAAATGAAGATGTATCACGTTTTTATTAGAGTACAATAGGTAACTTGTACAGGTTAATTCTGATGCTCTCAATATGTAGAATTTTCCTGTATGTATTATTTACTGGGACACACAGGACATAAATTTCCTCTTTGGGCAGCGTAAAGGTGGCCATATAGTATTTTAATTCGTAGTTACAGTAAAAAAAAATGAGCAGGTTACTGTGAGTATGAACTTGGCCAGATCATTCACTCGTAACAATTCCGGAAGGCACCTTGGAGAAATTCCGTGAAACCGGAGCTTTATTCATGCTCATAGAAGCACGGTTCATTCGCGGAAAGTACTGGTTAGCCTCGGAGTGTAACGTTGCCCCAAGGGTCTTGTACATTTTAAAATAAAAAAGCGTGGACGTGCAGTGCCAGCAAGTTTTTACATAAAATGTCATCGAGCCTCCAGGAATATATTCAGCACAGTGTCACACGGGTATGTTACAGTTACCTGTATGAATTATGCTATCTGCAATTCAACAGTGCGCAGTTGTTGTGATTTCAATCAGGAAGGATTAGTCACTCGGAACTGTGTAAAATTCAGTTGGCAATTATTAGAATATAGTTGATCCGATTTATCTAAAATGATGGATGCCACACCAAATTCATTTGGTTGTGACATCCACTGCAGTTATATTTTTTTCGCCAAGAAGGTCTGCACTATAGTAGAGCTGAATTAATAACAAATTTTGCGCGAAATTGCCCTGTCATTGTTCAAATCGCAACTTGACACATCTCCAATCGAAATCTACCTCCTTTGGACACAGTTCAATTCCTCGATCTGGATCTACTCTCTCACCATCTCGTATGCAAAAAAAAAAACTCAGGGGCTTGTTCCATCCTTATTCCCAACACGGGCCATTTGGGCGTGACAAGAACCCCCCGCAATCCGCAATCTCCGGAGGGAACATCGGATGTCCAGCAGGTCCTTTAATCCAGGTTGAGCAGGCGTTTTGGGGGCGTTTGAAATCTGATTTGGAAAGCAAAGGGCGTTACCCCTCTTGCCTACTACTACTGCCTTCCATTTGGGGCCAACCTTATCCGGCTCTGAGACCCTGCAAAAGACTAGGCAAAAAAAAAAAACTCCTGTAGTTTTTTTTATCTTTGGCTAGAAAAAAAAGGGAAGGGAAGCAAAGACTGCGTCTGGAATGCCAAAGTGTGTAGAGAAGTTTCCTTCCCCATGAAGGATCGATAGTGTAGCTTCCTTCACAGCCAACCCTGCTCATTGCATTGCAGAAACCTGCACGTGGAAGAACTTCATCGGATATTTTTTTCAGGATAAAACTGGAAAAGCTAACCAATTTTCACGAGCTGAGAGATGTACAAAATATTTGATATAATTTTGGGTGGATAGGATGAGTGACAATAATGCGGTAAGTAATACCAGAAAGATATACGAATTCAGCTACTGGTTATAGAGAGATGAATCAGTGCTGCGGGGACTGAAATGTGTCGAGGACGCGGATTTATGGGATCGTTTTGGATGATTTATTGCAATGGTGGGGATCAGATTAACAAAACTGGGAGAGCGAAATGCTGAACACTGTTTTGGCATAGCGTAGGGCTTATGTGTTAAAACAATAGGAATTAAATTGCAATGTATTTTCGTTTATTGGGCGACACCCACACCTAATCTATATGTGAGAGACAGAATTTTGCAATATTACAACTAGGGTACAACTGATAGTAAGAATACTATAAAAACTGCAACAAATTGACCTTTTTGCAATTTTAAAGATTGGCACACATTATTTGCAAACTGGTTCCGTTTATTGGCAATGGGTTTCAGTCGGACAGAATTGTTTTGCAATTGTCCCAGTATAGTTGCTACAAATGGCCCAGGAGCAGGGCGGGTGGCTTCTGTACCAACAAATTAATCAATGAATCGATTGAGCAGTTCGGACTCATCGATAATCAATGACTCATGGCAACTGGTCCGTCGAGTACAACAGAGGTTTTCAAACGGGTATGCCCGTGCCCTTAGGGGGTAACTCAGTTGTAATGGAAATGATAGAAGCACCGATTACATAAAATTGTTCGCCACACTGTAACTAATATATTTTATTCGCATAGCACATTATACACTAATAATTTAGTAACAATAATACATGATGATCGTACTCTCAATCATAATTGTGCAACGATGAAACATATGTACCGGTACTAAATTTTTGCACACAATATTATTTAAAGATCCTATTAGAACAAATGACCTATTAAAGTACACAATTCCTACAGATTGATGTACTGTACTGTACTGTACCTGACAAATGGCCCACTAGTATCGACAAGCCAAACATAAACTTCCGGCAAAATTTTAAATTGCGGATCTGATTTTCAGCTGTGATAACAGCCTTGTTCAAACATTACAATTCTCATTACTGATTCGTTAGACAGACCCCGTTAAGTTCATTATAACTCTCCACTTGCATAAGAAATCAAGCCCAATTACAGAGCGCCTAAGCAAATAAAGTGCAAATTTTCCCATTTTATGTATAGAAACTGCACATTACTAGATATTTTTCAAATAGTTTTAAAGGGGGCACAACTCCTGGGATTACACATTTACATATCATGCATTATATGCATAAGAAATATAGACTTTCCTTCAATTTTTCGGGCTTGAGTTATTTACACCACTAAGTTGCATTTTTAATGCTGTATCGCTTGTGAAGTCCATTTGTCCCAAATATTCATAATGAGCCAGCAAGCCAGGATTTTTTTGTCTTCACTAGCAAATGAATGATCTCAAAACTATATTTTAGTGGATTTCACTTGTTTCCAAGATTTTCAATCACACAAATTAACCTCGTTTTTTTGAAATATTTTAGTTGATCCCAGCTGACCTAAAGTGAATAGCTCCACACCTGGAATCAGAGTCAGCAATAAGAAGTGATCAGTGACTTTCCCTTGAACTAATCCCGACCAGTTGTTCCTGAGCAGCTTAACCTGAGAAACCTCTCCTGGGCTCGGAATCAATAACCTCTGGAAGCCGGATTAAGCACACAAATCCTTCACTATTGACTCTGTGAGTCTTAGTCTGAGGAAGGGCCCCTCCTCTTAGTTTTATTCAAAGGTTGGTGTCCCCCCNCCCCCCACCACCAACTCGAAATAAGCGAGAGGTCTTTGCCTCTGCTCACCGATTCCTGGCTTTGCTTCTGTTTCGATTGAGCTTAATTTGAAGCCAAGAGAGGGTGTCGATTGTTGGCCTGAGATCTCATCTGCCATGAAATTTATTGCTGGTCCGGAAGGAGGCCTTATTGCAGTTAACCCCCCCTTCCCAACACCAGGAATTCTTTGGAGGCTTGGGATGAGTTATTTATCGCTTTGTCTCTCACGCCTCGTAAATTATGGTCTGGGTGTCATTTCCAACGACGCTGCATTATTATTTCCACTACTTATGGGCCCTTCACCCGGTTTCAGGAGGCTTTGTGGTGGTGTTCGTGGGGACCCTTTCCGTGGTAGTTATTTGTGTCTTTGGATGGGATGGATTAAGGAGAGTGTGACAAGTTGTCGGGTACAAATAGGCCAGACCTTACTGTTGCCAAAATGTATAGCTGAAACCATATTCGGTGAGTCATATTGGTTTAACAAAATAGCAATCAATGTTTTGTAAGTGAGTCGCCGATGCAAATAATAAGAGTATTGAAATTTAATTGGCGCGTGCATAAATACATATCAGGTACAGTGGATGGGGATTAGCGGGAGATAAATATGGATACATGGAAAATGGCCTAATAGGCACTAGAGCAGGCTGCTGCGTAACAGCCAATGATCGCGATGCCATAGGGCAATATTGGGAAACTGTAATGATGTTGTCAAATAGAAGTTGGCTGTTTCCATGTGGCATTGGCATCCCGGGGTCTCAAAGGGTTAATCGGAACTTATCCGATACATCATCATGAAATATCGCTATTATTTATGGTGCGTTCAATATACCAGTGATGTAATTTATGCAGTTAAAATATTGCCTTTATGATATGCAGGGTGGCGCACTGCCCCCAGTTCAAAAACGGAAGGTGAATGTATTGTAGTAGTACTTAATGTTTTAAACTATGCGCTTGCACATATTTTCACTGGTTTGGCAGTTTATAAATTGGAAGCACCGCAGGTTTGCATGGCGGCCATCTTGGATTGAACTACTCTCAAACTTTTTTTTTTTGTCGATAGTTGGCTCCTAATTACTACTACAGCGCAATCAATTAGAGAGGTGTGCACCATACATACCAAACAGCCCCGGCGTTGTCATCTGGTGCTAATGTAAGGACCTACGTGCTTGGAATACTGTCATATCAGGCATTATTAAACTAGCTTGAGGAGAACAGCGATGAGACAGGTGAGCAAAGCAACACAGATTAGAATAATTATTTTGCGGATTATATTCACCTACATCATCCTACTTCATAGTTTACAACTTGCATAAAAATATGAAGTGTTTTCATCGTTTGGTACGAAACAGTTTGTTCTACTATTTGTCAGTTGGACGTATAATCAAATTAACTAATGTAATTAATGATTTCAGTAACTCATTAAAGCGTACTGAATGAACTGAAATGTTAATATAATGAACTTAATTCATGTTACATTTTCGAATTAGTACGTTATTTCATTACATAATGATTTGACTATTACATAATGGCATTCCTGCATTAGAACACTGGTCTACTCACGGTTGGAACGATAGGACCTTTCCTGACTATAATTCCTGTAACAGTCGGAGTTGAACCAGTCCCAAACCCTGCTGTGATATCTCCCAGCCATTTTAAAAATTACCATCCCCCTCCCCGTCCCCCTACCATCGCTAATTACCTCTCTCTCAATGTTCGTACATGGCTTGAAACAAAATCCCTTCCGCCATTTGGCACAGTTCTCCTCGAACAACTCCACCTCTCTGTCTCCTTATCCCCAGCCCCTTCCCATGAATATTTTATTGAAGTCAGACGCCATTGTGGAAGCGAAACCGACTCCGGACCTTACTATTCACCGGATCCACGACTCCGGACATATTGTCCTGGGGTCCTGCCCCTTCACCTCAGTCCGCTCCGGGAGTGGACACACTCCAGAAATGAACTGCCCGCAGTGCGGAGATCGTTCTCCCTTACACCCTAGCAAACCATCCAGAAATCACAGGGTGGGTGCCAAGTTCAAGGAAAATTTCTTAAGCCGATTTTGGACACAAGCCATCTCAAAATGTGCCACTTTACATTTTAACAAGGGACCAATCTACTACGGTAATTATACGTAATGGAAATATTTTCTCTTTCTGGAGCAATCCACATTTTGTCTCATTGAACTTTAGTAGTGAACCACCCTGTTTAGGCGGCATAGAGCAAAAAGAGAGTGGCAAAAACTTTTTCTTCCATGTGAACTTTCTTTTTTTGCAAAGGGAGTTTATGACTTCCAGTCCGACGAGCCTTCAGACTTTTCACGAATTATGATGGACGACTTGGACTCGTGAAAAGGAAGTTGGGCGGTGAGGACCGCTAACAATCCGATAATCGAGGGGATTTTTTGGAGGGGGGGCTGAGTTGAATAAACCTAGGTCGCCATTTTCTAAGGAGTTCGATAAAAAAGGATATGAAGTTCATTAGAATGTAGAAGTGTGTGGAGTTGAAGATGGAAAATGGGTGGCGATTATTTTCAGCATTTTTTTTTTTTGCGGAATGGTTTGGATGGGGTGTAGTATATCATTGGGATATCTGGCCCCAAAAGTGGTCACGTTCATATCGCCGGTGGAAATAATGTGCCGGCACAGCGACATTATAACGTGATAAAACAGGCGGTGAGGACGTCATTATAACACATTTTATCATGGTTATCGTACAGGGTGTGCTCCAACCGAAATTTATTGGGAACAAAATGTGGCACTAAGCTGATTCTTAAGGAGTTGCATTTACATGGTAAAAAAGTATTGCTTTCAATATTAGGTTCTTTTCAGTGGGGCTTAACGTCGGCCTGCAAATGTCAACACCGACGCCAGGGGGAAATTTGGCCACTCTAGGGATCTTTAACGTGCACTCGCGCAATAATATTAGGTTCTGAAAAATTTTCAACTGAACTGTTTGCTGCAGAATGTACATCATTACAGTGTAATACCAGCATCACAAGTACACTAGTTAACTCCCCAAACTCTGAGACACTGTAATACCTCAACAGACCTTTTTGTGCCTCAAACTTGCAACGCCCTCCAGACATATTTTAACATTTCAATCTAGAAGGGCTGCTCCTTATGTTTTTTGAAAGTTGGGGAAAGCAGTTGCGGTTGCGCATACTTTCCCGCCTCTTTAACCGTCTGCTAGCACACCTATACGTAACCTCAGGCCTGTAGTTGGAAGCTGCCCACAAGAACCCATCTTCAAAGTCTGCTTTCTCATCAAGGACTTCCGTAAGGCAACAAAAGCTCACAGCAAATTTCCAATGTCCGACAGGCCACAGGGTGCAGCAAAAAAATATATATTTTGATGGACTTGCACTAGGGGGGCTATTCATCTTAGACATTTTTTTTCTGCTGAAATCTGAGGGCAGGTTATTGCACCATCCTGGAGATGTATCGCACAATACCCTTGGACCTCCCTTTTCGCGAATTAACACTCTGGGGGAAGGCTGGGGGTAATTCAGAGGGCTTTTCTCTTTTGTGGGACCGGCGTCTCAAAAGGAGGGCTTTATATTATGGTACGGCAGAGAGTCCCCCGCCGATAATATCAGGCATGCCGTCATCAAAGGTTGGGGAATCTGGCTTGTTCACAGCGACTTTAATTGTTAGAAGGAGGTGCAATATATCCGAGACACAATCTGAGGGGGAGTGTATAAATGCGGTTGGAGGCGGTGTAAATCAGAGGTGGGTTGTATATCACCAGGTTGATATTTTGAGTGTCGAAAAGGAAATATTGGGGTGTCTTGCAAAAATATGGGATAATCTTCGCTCGTGCTTGTGTGCTGGATTTCTGAGGAAATAATGGGCTATAGAAGCTTCCAGCTTCATTAGGCTTGATAAAAATTAACACTGAGTGTTAAAGTGGGCGACATTTTAACCCAAGATTGGCCTTTAAAGTGCGGTTGCCTTTTACTTTTTTGCTGTCAAGAGAAGGGGAAACTCGCACTGAATCGTGTCAACGTCGTTTACGTCGCTAATCAGGCTGATAGTAGCAGCTATTTTATTCGGTATTAAGCCTGCTCTTGAAGTAATATTTTTTAAGGAAAATACACGGACGCTTTTTTTTATTTTTGCAGAACACACCAATGAAGGTAGCCTATTCGATATACACAAGGTCGACCTTAAAATATATTAATATAATTCAGATTTTAATATAAAAACTGTAGGCTATTTTAGCGTGTTGAATCTCAAATTTATTTGTTATTTAAATAATTCAGCCTATATTAATATTATTAATATGAACGTATACAAATTTTAGGCATGTTAAAATTCAAGATCTTTTTCCATTGCATTATATTGTCCATTATTGATAACACCTCTGCCCAATTAGGAAAAAAGATGTTTTTTTTCAGTCGCAAGCTTCCTTCCACTCTGTCACTGTACGGATTGTATAGCAAGCAGAAGAAACGCTGCATTGTGCACTGCAGTTGTACAGAAATCGGATTAAAAAAGGGGCGCGGAAATTTAATTAGTGCTTTGGCAGTTCAGACCGATTGCGTGGAAGGTTTTCAGGCGTCCACAAAATGTGCCAGAAGTCCTTTGATTATTTTTTTTACGTACATTTTTTTTACGTCCCTTGGCGCTTTTTCCATTGGGTACTGTAATGCTCACAGACGTGTCGAGGCTTGTGTGAAGTTCGAATGGTATTGATAGCATCGCTGCCAATTAGTGCACTTTTGTTCGGTTTGCTAGCTGTCGCAGGGAAAAAGGATATCCGGACTAAAAAAAAATGAAGGTAGCAGTTGCAGTTTTTTGGCGCTTATTAAAATGTTGATTGACATGCAATGGTGTATAGAGGGGGGAAAAAACAAGTGCACCACATGCAACGTGCGGGTTTTTTTTTGGTACAGCTACATGTTTGCCTATTGCCAAAACAGTATTATTAACTCGCAGTGTTCAAAAAGTACACTCTGGAATTAATATATTATGCACACATTTATGACAGACACATAACGGGTGGATTGACCTACAAAATAGTCGTGCACAAAATTATTTGCATTTTCAATTGAATCGTAGGCTATCATGATGCTCTGAGTTTGACATGATAGATTATGTAAAACACTGACATTGTCGCTCATTCATATTGTGATCAACCCTTATTTTCAAAGCGCGATTGCCCACTAGTTTTCTGTTGTCCATTATTCATGCTGTTTATTATTTTGATGCACAGGATGATGTAAACAAAATCATATTGCGGTGAGTACAGAAAAGCCTATTGCGGCGAGTACAGAACATCCTATTTGTTTATCGAGTACAAAATTATTATTTAAAATCCACTCAGCGTTAATTTTTATCAAGCCTCATAATAAAAAAAATGTTGATTGTTGTTTTTCACGTAACAAGTGCATGTATATAGTGTTTTAAAAGACCACAAGTTTAATAACTACTTCACCACGCAATTTCCATATTTCTCAGCCGCAATGCATCACCTATGCTATGGCCTTTTGAAGCTCTCCTAATTAGAGGGCATTAGTGTCAGGTCACTTAATATTCCTATGCGGTTCACCTCCTTTCCCCCCCCTTTATAATTGAAAAAGGACCCCGGTTCCGTCTGTTACGGGCCAATTGGCAATAAAATCAATTCAGTGCCGCCAAAAGGAAAAAAAGGGGGATCTTGAAAGAAGAAAGAAGACGCTAGTCAGAGACGTCATCGCCCTTTGTTGCCTCCAACTCCCCCTACCAATTTTTGTCTCCGTGGCAAAAAGAATGACTTTTTGGTCCACCCCGCATGGAGAAGGAACCGATCAATCCCCCCACTCGCTAAATGTCGTCTCTACAACGCCCATCCTTTGGCTTTCTGAGGTTTCTCCAGGGAATCGAAGATGGGAAGCAAGAAGGAAAGAGAAGATGGGGGGAGAAAGAAGAAGAAGAAAAAAAACTGAAGAATTTTTGCTAGTTCCGCGGTCATGTCACACTTTCTAACCGGGACCTCATGTCAGCCATTGAATTTCGATAAAGGAACATGAGAAAGGGGCGAGGTAAGGGGATTACCTAGGTCTGATGGAAGGGTGATAACCTATATAAGAGCGTCGCTTATGTTTGGGCGTAGAGGATGTAACTATAGCTCTGAGAAAAATATTTTAACACTGAAACACCATAAATTGTGCAAATGCTTTCTACAAAGCAAGCAGTTACGTTAAATTGCTAATAATAAACGAATATTTTTGCTCATCCAAAAGTAGCTGCGTTCTTTTAAAGCAGTGTTGTTGTTGAACACCTTGTGCTTGGAGGCAGCTTCTGAGTGTCGTTGTACTATTCTGGCGAAGGGTTTGGTTGCTATGGACCAGATGGTGCGGTGGTAGCAGTTTTCACGGAGCCTCGGGGACATCTAGGGCGCTATAGGCCTACTTCGGCATCGGATATGCGCCAAGAGGGTTGTTTATCCAATGGAGTACTATTAAAGCTTAGATGCACTTAGATGCGTGTGTGATGTTTTTATCCCGCGAGCATCACCATTGTTGCAGGCTGAAGCTTAGTTCCGGCGCCTAGAGCATGGGATTATTTTGCGACTGTAGGTGAAAAAAATAGCCTTTTCAACTCTTAGCGTATTGAAAAGTGTGCACCTCTGTAATTTTACCAAGTATAAGTGAAGGATAAAGTACTGTATGTTTTCCAATAGCAATGGAAATAATAATGTAAATGGGTAGAAGCTGTACACTGCTTCATCCAGGCTGGAGTAAATCTGGCATTAGGATATTGTGTAATTACGTGTCTGGAGTTACAGTAATAACAGAGAAGCAATTATTTTGTGCTACCTGAGAAAACTGCTTATTTTTCTATTGATAAATGAACGTGCAAATTTTTTTTTCCTACACCATCACACTGATTTAGGACATCTTCCGCATTTTGTCAACGATGCGGTTTAATATTAGGTTTATGGGAAGCTGTAACACTATCCAATAAGGAGTATAACGAGCGTCTTGTTGTAGGTATAGCTACAAAGAGGTTAGTATAGGCACTAACCTGAAAGCATGTAGATATTGCATGAATTGGCAACTCCCCAATTCTATGTAAAAAGGGATTAAGTTATTAGTTGTTTTTCCTATAATTATAGTAGCTGATTTCGGTGGTAACTTCACCTGTTTATGCAAGCCAAGTTGTTACACGCGCAATGCTGCCTGCCTCATTGAAAGTTACACTAACCGCACTTCATCCCACGGGATATTACTTGCAATTAAAACCCTAACTCCAAGCTAGTACTTTGAATTAATGAGACAAGGTGGACCGGACGAGAACGATGACACTGCTGTACAGCCATGTCAAAAATTAAACCTCCGCTTAGGAACAAGCATGGCGAATATATTTTTTGCAAACCACGTTCTGGCCTGCAGAACATCGGATGCGATATTCAGCCGGGCTGGATGACACAGGAATGCTTTAATAAGCAAGGCAGAGCCATTGCCAAAACTGTGAGCTGACAATTAACACTCGATTCTGGTCCCGCCGTTAGTTTCAGTGCATATAGTGGCGGGGTTAGGGACATTAATTCCGCCAAAAAAAAATTGGCACCGGAAGGGAACAAAGTACTTTTTGCCTCCAGCCAAAAAATTTGGCAACTGGGTGGAATTAAACATGCAAAGTAAGCGCTTAAGCTCATCAGGCTGCATTAAGCAAAAATGCATTTTGTATCTGGCCTGTTTTCGGATTATTACGATAGGTTATATCCGAGGATATATGTTGGAGCAACTAATGGTACTAAAAATGTTGGCAAATTTGTCAAAAACCGGTAGGGAAATCATTGCAACGTTACAACTCCCAAATCGCTTCAAAAAAAAACCTTCTCTGAAACCGCCTGTCATGTCTCCTGCCTCATATTCCACCCACTTAACCAGGAACTGTGCAAAAATTTTCCGCAATTTTGGCTCTCCGGGTTGCCGCAAGCTGGGCGGTGCTGCCAGGACGCAGCTGCACGGGAAGTCCAGACATGTCTCGACGGGGAAGTCCCGCATCGATCCCCTCCAACTAATGTTCGACGCGTCTCTGCATGGTGGCAGCACCTACTCGACAACCAGCACTAGGGCGCCTCTAGTAGCCAGACAGCAAACTAAATGTCCCGAATTTACCGAATTTTATACCCACAATTTAATGGATACCAAAATTTTCTGTTTATAGCACCTGATTTTAAAGGGGTGGTTTATATTGCTAAAATTTTTATGCAGTATTTCCAGAGCTAGGTTCCGCACTGTGGTCGCCGCCGATATCGATTCGTCAGCAAAGCCGGCGAGTGTTGGAACAAGGGAAAACCTTGGGCAACCTACACCCCTGCATTTATTAAACTGAAACAGCTTCCTACACCACACATATGGGACCGGGTTCATTTAGCACATGACTTGGTTATATAACCACACGCGGCCTCAATTCATTCCGGACATATTTTTCAACCTGTATTCTCCATGTCAGACTCTATTGTGCGAACCTTAAAAAATGTGCGCAGAGATTTATATTCGGACACACCCTGCCTTCCTTCTTTTTATAGCGAAAAAGAAGCTGATATCGACCAGAATCGATCCAAGTCTAGGAATAGGTTGGGGGAAAAGGGGAAATAAAATCTCTGCCGGTCGCCTCTGCAAAACTGGTAAACAATGATAGAAGCATTAGTAGCCTGAACATTAATATCCGGAGCCACATCGATTCGTTATGTGTCATTCCGGTTTGAAGTTCCGTACTGGGCTTGGAGTGCAAAAAAATAGATAAGGAAAAAAAAGGCAATGCAGTTCTGCAGTATAAATGGAAATTTTCGTACATTTTTTCGCTCAAAATATTCACCATCCAATCACCATGATGCCGCCATATTGATCCAGATCTTGAAAATTGGCATGGTGGTATCGTCTTATAGGTGTGAGAAAAAGGCAAGGGAGGGAAAAAAAGGGGACAAAAGTGAGATCGATGTTTTTCCGCAGACAAGACGAACGTCACGAGCTGAATTTGACAGGGTGGCGTCAGGTGGTAGAAGTTTGAAATGTATATATCTCATGGCCTGCCGCTATGTTTGATTCGTTGGGGATGTTTGTCACGCGTCAAGGCATCGTCCGGTCTGCATTTGTCGGGACAGTATGGTCCAGCCAGTCAGGTGGACAGCTAAAAATAGGGTGGGTTGATTTTTTATTGATATGTAATTGCCCTCGGATGGGTGGAAGGGACATTCACCCAATTTTGGCACACGGGGTGATAACAATGCGGGCATTTTCAACTGTCGCAGACAAGTGCGGGAATTAAAGGCGAAAGGGCTATGATGGGAGGGTGGAATTGTTGGGTTGGGAGAATGCCATAGCAAATTTTTGCATTATTAGCCTATGTCACACATTTGTTCATTTGAATCGCGGACGTGGTTCAGATTGCTAAATGTGTGAAGGGTTGCTTCAAGACCAGGATAAAGTGGTCGAAACTAATTGAGACCTATAGTACACATTCGTAACATTCACAATATTGTCCCTTTGTTAGTCTTTTACTAGTAGTTTCTGGTAGCCTTTGAGTGAGTTCACTATTAGAGATATGAAAAGGCCCAGAAGTCGGTCAAATGTATTTTACAACCGAGGAATTTTTTATCTACAATTTCCCAGCAAGGTTTCTTAAGCTCGCTTTTCCAATAATTAGCGGAGAAGCGCGATAATAGCAGTAAACCACTAACAGCTGGGTAATAATGGCTCGCGAAATCGGACCGTATATTTTCAACAATGGGAAGTTTTATCGCCGGGTACTGTTCCCTTCAATTTTTTTAAATTCATTTGGCCAGATGGACAGCACAATGGCCTTACACGTTTTGACGAAATCGCCATTGAAATGACTGACCATTATCCCCGAGCTGAAATTGAGCTCGGTTATTATCGAATGTTCCGTCATTATTATCCAGATGGAATTATTGTTTTTCTTCCATAATCAATTTTTGAATTGCCGATATCTCTCTGCCTGTCTGCCTTTTGCAATAAGCTTCTCATTTGACACTTTGCCCCTCCATGCAAGGATAACATCCACTTTGTGAGCCGGATTCTCATAGTCTAATGACTGCAAGAAAGACAATAAAGATGGTATTCACCGGGCCGAAAGATATTGATGCCTTGGGCTCATGCCAAATGTGCATCTCATATTTTCGCCCCGGATTTCAAGAATCTAGTTGGCGAGAAATGTATGTAATTTATTTTGAAAATCCATGTCATTTTTGTCGCCTCGGAGCAGTTTGTCCCACTGGCAAAGACTGAACACCTTTTCAGCGCAGATGACAATTGAACCCGAGGCATTCACCTCTGGTGACCCCAATTGGACCATCATTGCCAGACCCACATATCTTTTCACCTCCCAGACCTATCAAGATCTCACATCATGAAGTGTTTTCTGCCAATTTGTGTCAGGAAAGAACTCGTAAAACACTTGGACCAAATGGCCCAAACGGTGCAGTGCTTTCCCACACCTGACGTCCGATATATATACCGCCGGTAAATTATTGCTAGCCACATTTGCTGTAGGCGAATTCGCAGAATTTGCAGGATTGTATGGCCTAAATTGCGAATTAAGTATTTTTTCACTAATACTGAAAAAAATATGTAATCAAGCCAAGAAGTCCTCTGATTTTTGGGTCAGTTTATTGTTCGAACTTTTAAAATTTACATAATAGCAACACGACATAATTATCGTGGAAATGGTATTGGCTAGAACAGATATTATTAATTAAAATAAGCGAAAGGCAATAAATTGTTGTAATAAAACATCAACTGTTTGAGCCATGGACATGACATTCACAATAACGAGCATGAAAAATAAGTTTGTTTACATATATTGCTGCAGTATTAGATTAATTTGAGGTTGACATTTGGAGGATTAAAATTCAGCTAAAGCTACTACTGGTCACTTGGTATTTTAAAGTCACGGTTAGTAAAAAAAAATCACATCTATGCCATATATGCCATATTTGCAAAGCACTCATGTGGTTTTATCCATGTTATGCTGTGCAGCTTCATAATCCAACCTGGTTTTAATTTTTTTTCGGGCACTTCTCAAACGTTAATAGGTCAAAATGAGTTATGCAGAACGTGATTATAAAGCCGGTGTATACACCTGTCCCACTCAGTGCAGTGGATGGAGGGGGGCTAAACTTTTTAGAAAGTTACATCGTTTTCATGTAAAGCTGGTGGCTTAGCCAGTGTTGCAAGGCCCGGTTGCAGATTAAGGTCTGGACACGAATTCACATTTCGGATGTTTAAGCTTGGCCTACTGGGGAGTTTAAAATCGCCCCTGGACTTTGCCAGCCAGGATTCGTTGTTATAATGTAACTTCCGGATGTTTAACACTGCCACAAAATCCTGGATGAAATATATATATTTTTAAAGTGCAAGCAGTGAATTTACAAACTCTCAGTGGGCATTTTTTGGAGCTGAACTGTGAGTGATAATTTTTTATCCACCTAATGAATAGCCTGGAGTGATGACTTTTTACTTGATTATTCCGGAAATATACAGAATAGTCCAATTATTATTATTTAATTTATTTTGTTTTACTTAGAAGGACCAGCCTGCTTACTTCATATAAATGACTACAGTTTCATAGCATGTAAATAATATTATCATTTTTGTTGCATCGTATCAGACAAGCTCATTTGTGGTGAAAAATTATGAATGCGGTATATTTCAGCTCGTCGTACAATTCCTGCTGGCGCATCACTCACGTGCGCTACTGTAATGGAGAAAATGTGTTTACATATTTAGTGGAGCTTTTTTCGCGCTAAACGCATCCTGGCACGCAGCGAAAAATAATGGATGCGAGTAATTTGCACGGAACTGTTGTTTACTGGCCTTTAGAGGTTCACAGGAACTACGGTTGTAACGCACTGATTGCAATGCTGAACATATTGCAGTGTGCGTGGTGTACAAAAAAATAAGAGTTGTCGATTCATATGCTGTGAGCGTCTTAAGATACGAGTGGTTTTTTTTTTCCTCTCTTCGAAACTTCGAAATTGCATCGTCACTGTTACTTCCTTTTTTTTTGTTCAAAGTTACGGAGTTAGCTGCACCCTAGCGAGTAGTTGTTCCAGGATTTAGCTGGTGTGTTATCTGGCTGAAACTTCGATGATATCAGCTACAAACTGAGGAAAAGCCCAGTGTTTTCTCCCCATGTATCATCAATTAAATTGAGTGGAAAAACATAGCTGCGATGTTATTTTACAGTAGCTCCAAGTTGTTGCTTTTAAAAAATTCATGCTACATTGTAGGAAGTGGTACCTGGTTGAATCCGCCAAAATTTATGGCCGAAATTCGCCCCAAGTTAAGAGCAATAATTTTAGGGTACAAACCAGAGGAACCATGGCCCGTGCGCGTTATCTGTTCGGTACTAATTCCATAAGTTATTCCATTACAATGTTGTGCAACAGTTTGGATCGCTCCCTTTGCATCACCAACAGTTTATACTGTACAGTAATTGTTGCAGTGAACTCTTTGAAGCATGTAATTTAAACACTGTCATTCATTTTGATTTCCTGGTTTTTCATTTTTGATGCAATTTTCATGATTGATTTTTTTTTTATGGTGACATTTTGCTTATCAGCTATTTCTCCAAAGTTCTTCTTGAAGGCGGCGGCGGCTCCACTATCGCGCAGCCGCAGCCGCACATTGCCCCCGATCCCTACGCGTGGCTTCCGTCACGGTTTGGGCGCAGAAGCCGATTCAGCATGCTCTGGCTCCACTCCTGCTTCTGATTCCTGCACGTCTCCACAGCTCAAAAAATTTTAAGGAGACATCTAATAATCCCATCCCAAAATCCCCAAAATTACAAGTTGTTTTTTTGGCTTAATTAGTGAAAACGTCGTGTGAGACGTGTGAGTGTTGGTAGTGCTGTGTAGTGGTTTTTTGGTGCAGGTCGTGACCCATCCACGACCTTTAACCTCTGTTGTAGAGGTTGTTTGCAGTGGTGGCTGGGAATATATCCAGTTTCATGACAACAGGTACGGAACTACGGTGATTTTTTGGATGGGTAGTTTTGTAGAGTAGCAGCCATATGGTTGGTGGAGGGGGATTGAGACGTTGGCATGGTGATGTCAAGTTGTGGTTTGTCGAGTGCCGATCGGTTGGTCTAGCCACACTGTACTGGGTGGCAAGGGTCATTCTCGCCGAAAAATATTCACATTTAGTGTGGAAGCAATTACGTAATGTACAGACATACAGAAGAAATTAATAAAGTCCAAACAACCAAATGGGTCATTCAGTTCTTAATCTGACTCAAAATTTGGCATCATTGTTAGTGAATAATATGTGAACGTAACGAGTCACGACAATCAATGACCTTTTTTTGTCAAATAACGAGCGCTCTGCAATTAATTTAACGACCACATAAAAGCAGCACTCGCTTAATAATAATCGACATTTCGCTCCCCACTCCTAAACTTGAGTTGGCGTTAATTTTTTAATGGGATCTGCAGACGGATTAAATTCGCCCACCTCGTAATCAAGATACTGTGCGACATGACGCACATTGCAAGTCTGCGATAAAAAGGTGGGCCGTTAGCGTTGTCTAAACAACATGTAACGACGCCCAGAAAAATTTCTTGGGAAAGCTTCATATTTTAATCAAGCTTAATTAGGAGTGCTTGCCCACAAGCTCATTAGAAAAGAGCAGATCGAGCCTTTTAAATATGGATATGTGGCTCATCGGGTCATGACCTCGAGGCTATGGAGCTTAGTTGACCCCTTCCTGTGCAGAAGTGAATCGAGGCCAGTGTGATTGAGTTGGGGGTAGTGTCTGAGGCGTGTGAAAAAATTCGCAAAATATTTTTTGGCGACATTTTTTTTGGACGTGTCAGTTCTTGTTATTGGCGAAATTAATCATGACCTTAGCTCATTTCGAATGGTTGGCACAAGTCCAGCTCATTTAAACTGTACGAATGCGAAGTTTTTTTTTGTGTGTGTGTGAAGCAATGATTTATTTTTATTTTTTTGAGGCGAAGCCGGTACCTAGCACAATGTTTTTTTTTTCGGAGGGAATAAATGAACCCTGGCTTGTTTACGCTAGGGATTGTAAATATATTACGCGGCGTAATTACGGGACATCATGCCGAGTGCGTTTTCCGGTGCAAAAATGTTGATTGTTTAATTTCGGGGAAGTGTCATTGTGAATGACATCGTCCCAGTATTTTTTTGGAGTGAGCATACTAAATTTTTGAGCTGATGTTTCCTAATTAGTTTAGATTCCCAAATTTTAATGTGCAAGATGTCACTGAGTACATCATGAAATCAAATCAGAAATGTCATATAATCACAATTTATTTGATAGATAATGCAGGATTATATTTGGTTATGTGCAATGTCCTGTTCATGTCTGGAAGTAATTTCAATGCGAAGGTCAGTGTACCCAGTTACGTAAAATTGATATTGATTTTCTCCCATACTTTCTTTATATTCTTGTAGATAAATGTGAGGCAACATATTTGCAGCCTTCAAGTTCTTTCACCTCAACCTGCAATGTATTGAAAAAAATTCCTTCAAAAATATGCGTTTCCACTGCTTGGTCACTAATCTCACCTAGATTAATCAAAAGAGCCAGGCCAACAGCTAATTTCTAGTTTTTATCCCTCCAGTCCGCGCATTCCAACCATGCCTCACAATAAAAAAAGGGCATTGTGACCCACCTTGTATTGCATGATAGCCCTTGCATTATTTCAAGCCTTCCCAAAAATAGCGCCCCGGATGGTTCCGATAATTTCATTGGCCTGCTTTGAGCGACGCATAGAAAGCATAGAGTTCATGTCAGGCTATCCATCACAATATTGGCTTTTAGGTGGGGTCAAATGTTGGGGGGGGGGGGGTTGCTGGGGAGAGGGGGGGTGCCGCACCCATCTCCTTGAAAATGGTGGCGGTCAAATGGGTCAATACCATCTGGCAGGTGGGTGTGTCGCAGGGACCTTCTTCCTTTTATTACATCCTATCTACATCCAGCAGATGAAAGTTTTGCAGGGCTTCAATATCCCCCCCTCATAGCTTTTTCTAATCGCCAAATATCAGGTGGAAGGATCGATCAGGTGTCGATCGATCAGTTCATTATATTGTAGGGTAGATATTGCCTCATGGCCTCGCAAAATACGTATGGAACAATGAGGATTCATGGCAGAGCAAGTTTTATGAATAGGAGTCTGATATTTCGCAATATAATATTGGTAATTTACAGGGTGAGTCAGAAATGTACAGGTCATATTGAAGCTGGATGACCTGTAGTTTTTTTTATCAGATGACACACACGTTACAACAACAAAAAAAAACAGGGCAGCCTTGGCGTGACTAACAAGACTTCTTATCGTGCTGTGTTCTGAAACTTTCGTCAAGAATTTTTGGCTTGAAGGGTAGGAAATGCAGTTGAGTTGCAGTTTTGTAGTTCGCACGTCAGTTCGTGGCGGGGGTTGTTACGGACTTTATCTTTGTACTATCCTAGAGATGTGTAATTAAAAGCGGGGCGAAGAATGAAACTTGCTTCCAGGAAATTTTGAGGTATGTGAGGGAGTGGAAATTTAATTAGGTTGCATGATTATGTTCGCTTTATGATGCTGTATATAGCCTGTAATGCAGCTATTGCTCAACAGTTCAATAGTAGGTCAGGAATTAACCTGTTGCAAACTACAATCTAGCATAATTTGTTTATTTTTTGGATAAAACAAGTTCGTGGTTTTATGTTTTATGAGAGTGGAGCCGCTATGGCGACATCTAACGTAGCCTCGTGAGCAACTTATTTTCTTCTGTCAACAACTAAAATGAAGCCGACCCTTTTCCCACAAAAAAGAGGAAGAAATGTGTGCCCTGCCGAGTGAATTTGGTCAGATGGTATTCCACAGAAATAGCGGGAGATCTCTTTTATGGCGTCCGTAATAGCTCACATTTCTTATCGTCCAAAAATTTTTCCGTCCACCAAAAAACATCTACATTTTTACGTCCCTTCATACGTTTTTACGCCCTCTCTCATATGTTCCCAAAATATTTTTTTTTTACCTGCTTCAAGGCCTCGACTGCACTGCAGAGGGATGGTCAAATTGTGGTTCGGCCCTCGAGCTTTAATAGTTGCGTGATAACCTTTTCCAACCGAAATAGAGTAAGCGTGATCTTCAGATAGGATCTGAGCCAACTGCAACTCTTGTGTATAAGAGAACCAGAGAGTATAGTATGGAGACGACATTTAAATTAAAATATCAGCGGACAGGATCTCTGTTTTCTAGGAGAGGAAATTGGCAAGAGTCGCGTCAGGTTGTTGGCATCGCATTGCGGAGACTTGTCGACAGTTGCGACAAAAAAAAAGTGTCGCGAGGAAAACCTTTTGTCGCCAGTAATGAACGGAAGATAGGGTGGAAATTGTGTGCATTCAGGTGCGGAGTTCAAACACCTCTCCTTTTTTTGTATAAAAAAATAATATGGCACGTTGCACTTCAGAAAATGTCAAGGAGTGACGTAACAAGCGGTGTGAAAATTTGCACAATTTGACGTCGCAATCTCCTAGGAATTCTTGTTTAACAAAAAGACAGGCTTCATGCTTTGCGGGCAAGACCTTGTCAATTAACCAGCAGGTGAAAAGAAGAGGTGTCGCAAGTTTAATTTGGCAACATCCACTTGGAAATTCGCATCACATGAGGTTTTTTTGAGGTTGGATTTTTTTGATCTGCAAGAGCTCGTCTGCCTCACTTTTACAACTGCAGATGCTTAAAACGATAACCAGCGAGGGGGTCGTAGTTTCCTCCACATTGAGCCGAACATGGACGGCATCCCAGACCCCATCTCCATACTAAACGGGACCTTGACTAGATGGGAAAAGGCAGGCTTTTGGGAAGCAATAAAAGACGTAGCATACGTATTAAGCCATGAAAAACGTCCATGGCGCCATAGTGAAAAGGATCCCACACCAAAAAGTGGGCCACTATCAATCATCCTCGATCATTTCTATAACCAGTCAGTTGGATCGTTCCATCCTGCCAATCAGAAAGCTCGTACCAGGCCCCATTGGAACTACTGGGGCCAATCAAGTGACTCGTACTATTCCACAAATGAGAAGGCTCGTACGTGACAGCATCGGAACTACAAGAGCCAATCAGGTGGCTCGTGCTACTAAACCAATGAGAAGGCTCGTACTTGTCTGTCTTGGAATTACTTAACGCCAATCAGGTGGCTGGTAATAGTGTGCTCAAGAGATTGTTGGTAAGCAGGCAGCCAATGAAGAGCCACGTCTTATTGCGCCAATGAGTAAGTCTCATGTACCTGGCCTCAATGGAGCTCCAACATGGCGCTGAGCCGCATCGTGCCCTCCCAGAAATCTTTTTGGAAAGTGTGTTAGTTTTTGGTGTAGCTCTGTTTATTTTGTTTATTGGTGACCCGTGCTTCTTCCGTTCTCAGAATGAGCCCATAAAGCTGGTGCTGGCGAAGAGGCGCCTCAGTCTGAACAACAATGTTTCCTTGTGAGTGGGACGTAACCCGTAAAAATATACTATTTTTTAAATGTAACAATTTTTTTTGGACGCACCTGACTTAGCACGGGCAATACACGCCGAGGCTGTGTGTGAAAGTGTGATTGTTGTACACAGCACTTGAATTAGCCTGCAGCTCTCTCGTTGTTGATTTGATAACAATGTGGCGGGTACACTTGGTAGGTGTTTATTGTGATGCCACAGTTATTGCATCTCACTTCACGGTTTTACTTATTATAAATGGTATAAGAATTGATGCAATAATTATGGAAACACTGCAGCAACGCTTTGGTGGGGAGGTTGTGTAGAACACTTAGCGCATGACAAGCCCATTTATTTGCATCTGGGATTTTTTTGTATAAGAACTGGTTTTGCAGGGAAAGCATTACACAACTGTCTTCAGCCAATCAAAAACAGCACTGAATTTTTATACCTCTGTGATTGGATGGATAAGGTTATTTCCCTGCAAGTGCGCATTCAGTTGCCTCATCTAGTCTTGGAATTACATACTTTTCAGACATGTATTTGCATGTAGTGCTAACCCTGTCATCTAGGTACTTTTGTCATCTGAATGCCCACCAGATTCTTACAAAAACCCAGCTTAAATTTAATGAACGCATACTTAGTCCCTAGTTGCTTGAGCTACAGACTGTGAACACCTGGCAGCACATTATTTACAGCCCTGAATTAGCAGGGATCCACTTAGTACTTGAGAATGTTGTGTGTTTTACTAGCAGCCACCTTAGAAAAAAAAATAGAGAAACAAACTCTCTTTGCACTGTAGAAACGTTTGCACGATAATAGTTATGCCCCACATTACCACGACTTGCACGCAGCTACGACTGGATGTGCCGGCCTGGATTTTGAGAAGACCTTTTCCAAGCAATTACCACCCGAGACATTGATCCTTTGGAGGAGCCCCTGTTATGTTCCCTAGCCTTTAATTTGAACCCTAGAATAGCACATTAGACTTTCGCCTTTGACTGGAGTAACCTTCGTTTGAGAGAAAAGCAGCTCCCTTGGGGTAGGGGGAGTTCTAGTGGTAATTATGGTTGTCTGATTATAGAAAATTTAATGTCAGCACTGTTTTAAAAGTGCAGAGTTCGTAGAGTACGTCACGCTGGTGGGGGAGTACGAACGTGACGAGTCGTGACGGTCTTAGATGTTGTATTAAGAAAACAGGTAATTCCTTAGTACATTCCACCGTTTTAAAGTAACAAACCATTTCCATATTAACTTAGGTGATTACATTTTTTTTGTCGACAATTTTTTTACGAATCTTATGGGGCGAGGCTGGGCTGGTGACGTATGGGACCAGAATGATGAAATTCAATGTGACCACTCCATATGAACACTTGGTAATTTTGACCCCGTTTTTTTTTGGAGGTATCGATCAGAGTTCAACATGGTTCCTTCTATTTATTTTTTTTAACTCTATCCTTTCACCTTCGTTGCAGTGGACCATTACGGACCCTGCACTAGCCCACGTCACGTTCCTGCAATCCTTTCGCCGTTCTTTACCTCGCCCTTCATGAATTATGGCGCCTTTCTTCCTTTGCGAAATAGAAGAGGCTCTGGCGCCATAAAAACGCGGAAAAAAAGGCGTTGGACTGCGCCAAATGGATGGTCTTTAGTTGAAATGTCCACTTGCGGCACCTTGGGGTCCACCCCTCTTGTAACTGGAGTAAGTTTGAAAACAGAACGATTGAGTGCATTTAAGCTCAGCAGAAGGTTGATTTTCCACAAATTTGTAAAAGAAAATACAGCTCAGTTTCTATATAGTCACAGAGTATAAAAATGTATCTGAGCGATTGATGTTGAGGATCAAAAGGCTGGTACGTGCAGTGGTGGAGCAAAAAAAAACAAAAAAATAAAAAAAAAAACTGAGCACAATTTCTCATATTCCCATTTGGCCCCACGCTTAATGTTCTCAATTTCGTGTTTGTGGCACATAGAGCGTGGGGGCAATATGAGATCTGCCCAATCTGAGACGTGAGTTGGTGCAGAGAAACAGTATGGGGGCAGATGGTGGTATCAGTTTCTTTTTTGTGTGTGACAACAGGTCAGTGACTCTGTGGGAATGATTTTTTAAAAAATGCCTGATCTTCAAGTAATTATTGGATTGCTCCAATAATTCACTTTTCTACCTCGAATTGCTCATACTTAGTTGGAACAACAGTGATTCGCAGTAAAATTGGTTTCATCCCCACCGTCAACACCAGATGTGATTTTTGGAGGTGACAACATCCACTTGTTGACTTGTAATCCTCCCTTGGGATCCAGCTCAGTCCAATCCCAGCCGGACAGCTCTTTTACCATTCATCCCATTTGTCTTCCTCCAATGTCGATCAGTAAATCTTCGATACGGAAAAAAAGGTAGCGCGATATGGGGAAATCCCTGAAAAAGGTCACTGCTGGGAAATTGACTGCTCAGCCACCCGAAAAGGGGCAGGGGCACTTGGCTCGACGATAGATTAGTCCTGTAAGGCCAACGTCTGATCGGGTGTGACGGCCAGCAAAGAGACAAAGAACCTCCAGTTTTGTCCCGGAACAGCAAACGGATCCGGAGGTTTTTTTTAGAGAGGTGTTGAGAGAACAAAAAAGAGAGACCGGTTTCATTTATGGAGCGTGACGGTTCCAAACTTTGCTCTCAGGGTCCATTGACAAGCTTGCACTTCCTCCTCTGTTGTGTGGTACACGTACTCAGTCATTTACAGGCTTTTGTAATTGTACGAGGTAATGTGTAAGTGAATGTGTCCAATTGATGTGTATGTTACTGTTTATTTTTATGCGATTTTAAAAAAATGGTAATTACATCACAAATGACAACAATTGCTATACTGTATTGTACATAATTTTAAAAACAATTATTCAAAAACTCTGCGTAAAGACGAATGGGCAGCACCAGTCGCGTATACATTTGCATATAAGAAAATTGCAAAATGTCGTTTTTCCCCATCTGCCCCTCCCTTGCAAATGCGCGATTAATTGTTAGAAAGCTGGATTTTTTTTGATGTGATAATTTCATCAGTATTTTGCTGCGTGCCAACGTGTGCATGACTCTTGTCCCCCCCTAGTCTCGAATTCCAAACTTTTGCCCCATTTGCATCTGAAGTGGAAACCTGCCAGCTTGGCAAGTTTCAGAAAATGACAGCAGTTTGCTGCCGAGTTTAAGTTTTCGAGCCAGGTTTTACCTCCGCGCAATATTCTGATTTTGTACTCTTAAAAAATTATTTTTCCAGTGAAATGGAAAAGCGACTGTGGATTTATGCAAGTTCTTTGTAAGAAACTTTCTACGGTGTTTATCTCTACTATAGGCAACAGTGCAAAAAAAAGAGGTCACCTCAGGGTTATTCCTTCTGAAAGCAATCTGGGTGGTGGTAATATTTGTCATCTTTGGCTGTAAATTTAATCCGGATTTGGAAATGGATTCTGCGGTTCGACGAATTTGCTCTTCCTCCGATTTCCATCTGAAGGGAATTCGGCGCATTGCAGTAACTCTATCCTAGAACCTAACTATTGATGGGATTCGCCCTTTGACCCGTATATGCAAAACCCGCAGGGACGTGTTTTACAAAATGAACACCCCAATCCCTGCAATATGTTATCATTTTGGTCCATTTATTTAACCCAACACGAGTTGATAATCACGGTTAATTATGATATGTACGCTCTATGTAAAGATAAGGTTTAAAAAATATTAATTTATGAGCAGCTGAGCTATATATGGCACATTTTTGCAGCGGTGCGTGTAACCTCTTTTTTTCATTTTTTTTTTTTTTTTGCGGGCCGGTTCGTGGCACTTGCCAGCCAAAATTAAGTTTGCTAATTCAATTTTGCAATGCCATGGACATGAATCCTGAAGCGGAGATATTTTCTTTAGTGAACAGGACGTGTAGGGGACTGGTTTGGAAAAACAGATTGCGTTACTATTTCATACTACGGAACAAGGCAAACGCGACCAACTGGAAGGACGCTTCAGGCCAGATGAAAATTTAATTACTAGAAAAAAATATAGTTTCCTTCAAGCCCTCAGGTGTCGCCTAGCTAGGAGCTTGCATTATTTTTCATAACTTTTTTTTTCTGGGGAGTTGGCGCGGTTAATAAGCACATTAGTTACGGGTTAAAATGGCCGGATAAAAACTCATTGCCACATGAGGATTCTAGGAGAGGAAAAATTATTTTTGGGAGTATAAACGTGGTAAAATTCTAAGTGCGCAGACTCAGAAGGTATTGAAGAGTCTGGTCTACAGCAGTATTGCCAAGTTTCTTAGGCGACGAAAAGTTTTGTGGAGTTTAAAATATTTATTGTTAGTTAATTATTTTTGAGTGCACAGTGCAACTCGCCTGTACAATTCATGTGGTTTTCAACCCTTTTGTGAAACATGAGGCTGCACCTTTTAAACCTCGCATCCACCGTTATAACGGGGGTAATAACTTCCAATAAGGGTGTAATAAGGGAGCAGTTCCCGTCAAAGTCTTACAAACTGCTCTCAAATGACTTCACACCTTTTTTAAAATTACATCACCTGACCCGGTTCCACTATTGACACTAAAAGTAGGCTACAACTTCCTCATGTTATAATTTTCTGTTTTTTTTTTTTAAATCAATTTTCAAGCTAGCACAATATATTCTCTGGGTGTAACAAGAGTCTCAGCAGTGCAATCAGACTGTCAGTTCCAGTGTCCAAACTTTTTCCGACATGAACTCCGACGGACGGCCCCACGAAAAATATATATATTTTTTAGTCCCACAAGAGTTGTCTCTCTTCTCTTTTGTATTCCGCACGTAGCTGTCGACACCCGAATATAGGCAAAGTTTCTTGCGGACAGTGTTGATTTCCAGGAGGCCTGATTGTGCAAACGCCCCGTTCTGTTTGCCAAGCCCTGATGGTCGGAAAGGGATTTTTTTTTTTTTGGGGGGGGGGGGTNTAGAGAATGGCATCAGGCCAGGGCACCTCGTTGTGTTGCTGGCAATTTGCATTATACCAGCTGTAGTAGCCTGGGGGATTGCAGCCCGTATAGGTGTTATCTCCCTACAGGCTATCCAGTGACCTATTAAAGCCTATTGTTTTGTCAACTAGGAAGCTAATATGTCGTTAGTTTTGTGGCCTAACATATGCTGTTCACTGACTGTGAGTGGTTCACTGACTCTTTCTCACTTCAATGCTACGATACTTGTGCGTGACCGAAATCTTCCGCACGCGCAACCAAGCCTGAACTCATGTTACGTGTATTGATCACAGACTATGGAGTGACTCACCCGATGACACTGTTATAGTACAGAGCACGCGACACACTCACAGAAAGTCTACTGCCCCGTTTTGTATACCTTCAGGTTTTATGTTCATATAGGGATTAATAAGGGAAGAAAATTAGACTTGAGAGCTCAGCCTCTCATTATACGGCCTGAGATGAAAACGAATTTTTCGGGGTGTAATTAGCGTTCATTAGTTCGCAGGCGGTGTCAACACTATTGCTTGCGAAGTGTGCAATCTAAAATGGTGCAGCAGTGAAAAACTAGCAACTGCGCAAGTTCAATTTGTTTTGCTGAAAATAAGCTAATTAGCTATGTTTCAGGTCAATACCGACCCGCGGTTTTAAAGCGGTTCTAAATATTGATGCCTCGTCTAAAGTGCAATTTGCCAGCGGTCCCACGAAAGTTGGGGTTTGGGTTTGACACCCCTGACATAAGCAACTAAATAATAGAGCAGCTTCTAGGCTCTTCTCAGTTAGCTTTTAAGCAGAATATCTCCTTCCCAAAATGTGATCCATTAAGTGTCTGATTCGTTTGCGAGCGCTTCATTCATCTCTCTCCACGTACTTCTTTCTAGACAAATAAAAGGATCCCCTATTTTTCTCCCTTCCTGAAATATGGGAAGTGTAGATATAAAAAGAATCTCTGAAGCAGAAATGCCTCTTGTCATCCCCCAGTTTATCCCAGGGTTTTGAAAAGTGGCGTTTATCGACCGCTTTAAAAGAAATTCGCTTCTTCAAAAGTAGAGGCCAAGTTAGGCGTGATTTCACATACAGTTTTCTCCCCAGCTGTAATATACATTTCCAACGACAACCTTTTTCCAGCCAGCCCGTCCCTCTTTAGAAATTCAGGGAGAACCGTCACCTAGGGAAAGAGAATGCGGCAAACTCGTCTAGTGCTGGAAAAACCGCCTTGATACATTTACCATCCCTAGAAAATTCCTTTAGCAGCCTCTATCCCTAGGGATTCTATGGAGCGTAACCTTCCTCCTGAGTGGGATTTCTTCCCGTAGCACACGTCCTGCTCGTAGGAAAAGGCGTGTCTTAATGAATGCAAAGGCGGCTCTTGAAGCTGGGTCTAAGATAAAAGCGCTGTTAGTTCCAACTCTTTAGATAAGAGAGGTCCTGTGGGCTTTAGAACGAGTGTAGAGTCACGTGGTGGTTACCGTTTGTGGTGTAAGGAACATTGAATGGTTATGACTTGATCGCTTCAAGCACCGCAGGGAATATCAATATAGTTTTTTTTTAATGTTTGTGTAATATTAGTACCATCCGCCTTTCATAGATGGCACATCTGCCTCTGCACACTCCTGCCGCTCAGAGAGATGGTGGTACTATCAGCTCGGACAAACATAAAATAAGCTGCATAGAGCACCTGCATGCTTCTGGGTGGTATTGTTAAAGCACTGCCTACAAGATAACATCAGTATTCATGATAGCGATCCTAATTAAACAGTCCTGCTGCCTGCTGCTGTAAGAACTCTTCTAAGATCAAGAGACACCAATATGAAGTGATCTATAGATTTGAATCGTTAAAAAACACCAGACTCTTGATTGCCTCATAAAAACTCATCGTGCATGCCCTCGTGATGCACGTATTGCTTCAATATAAATAATTGGCGTCCCATAAGCATTGGCATCACACGATAGCCATCAAGATTCAGGAAAAAAGGCATGCGTTTCGCGAGCTTGTAAATCTGGCTGAGTCCGCCATGATTGCTCACTTGCAATAAAGACAGGCTCTCCCATATAAGCGGAACAAAAGTGATTGTCCTCAGGGCCACGCCTCTGTCTCTTCCTGGCGCAGTTATCGGGTTCTAGGCCCAGGCAATCAATCCAAAGTGTCGCATTAAAACACACTGGTATTGCTCAAGTCTGCGATACTGCATCGTGGGTATCAGACGTGGATGGAACCTTTAAGGTGCTTTTGGTCTTCAACACGACCTGTGCTATGTTCTAACTCTTTTTTCTTCTTGCATTGTTTGTTGACAGGGCTGGCAGGCCCGTCCCAGGAACCGATCCTCCCAAGAAAGAAGAAACATCCGGAGCTGGCGTACCGGACGCATGAGCTTCTCGTCATGTCCAATGGAGGCTCGTCTGAAGATTCGGTCGAGTCCGCGCTCATCTTGGACCGGGCACGAGTAAGTCTGACTTTGAAGCACATCTTCTTATTCTGTACCTTCTTTCTGTTGTACCTTTTTCGTCTCATCTGTATTTTAGGAGTCATTTACATGGTCGAGTATGGACTGGACCCGGTCTAGACCAGGCCCACTATTAGGCTGCGAAGTACTCCCAACTGAGTACATGTTTGCCATCCCAGTACAAAGCACTAAGCATTAATCTCTGTAGAATGTTCCAATCGTAATGAAGTTAGTTATAAATTTTCAGGCACTAAGTTGCTTACTTTTGTACAGTTATTATCAAATTATATTAGCTGTTAATATTATGCCAAATAGAATCATATAAAAATTCGCAAAAGTTTCTTGACATTAATTCCATTTGTGGTTCTTGTTGTGAGTTGGCAATACTGCGCTCAACAAGCCAGAGGACCGGTTCTAGACCAGGTTCAGTTTATAATCGGCCGTCTAAATGCTCCCAACACATACGTACACAAGTTGTACAGTACACTTTCTCTTTATGAACACAAACAAGCACGCGTTATTGCGCATCGGTTTTGAAGGTTACTGATTTTTACGTGTGAGCACGAAAAGTTTGGTTTAAAACGTTTTGTTGGTTTGCTGAAGTTTATGTGTTTGAACTAAATTTCTTTTAACGTTAGGAGTGAAATTTAGGCTGATAATTTCGCTGCTTTTTTTCACTGTGAAATTTAAAAAGAGGTAGCTGCTATAGCGTTTAAGCTTTGGTCTCATGGTTTAGTGATTCTCCAGAGTTGCCTCTGGGCGCCAAAAGACTTTTTAGACAAAAGTTGGCCAATTGCAAATGCATGAGCGAATATAAACCCCGGCAGGGTTTAAAGTGAATGAATTTTTCACGTGACTCCCACCCCGAATGATTGCACAGTTGTAGTGACCTGGGAATTTTTTAAAGCTGCTATTGTGTAGCAGAGTATGTATTTCAACAGCTACAAATTAGTTAATTCAAGAAAGCGAGCTGAAATAAATTTTTATAGTCTATATATTTAAAATAAATCCCTGTGATGCTGATCATGAATTAGAATGCCTAAATTTAAATTACTGCATTAATGGCTATCTAATAGCTAATTGTAAATTAATATGAATGATTGACTTCACAATTCCTGTCAAATTTGCTATTAGATGTTATATTTAGGACCAATACTAATATTTGTACTGTTAAATTTAACAGTCGCTGATTTTTGAATAACTGTCAAATTAGCAGTAGCTGATTTCAGAATAACTGAAATCAGAAGTTATGCTAATAAATTAACAAACTGTTCATTCCAATATGACATTTTAAGCAGTTCCAGTAGCTGCTACTATTCCCGATGCTAATACACATGTCACAAATGCTCATTTGCATAATTCGACTGTTTTTTTTTTTTTTTGCGAGAATGACACAAAATATCGTAATGCAATGGGTGGTTGGGTGGCCTCAAAATGGAGCCTTTAAAAAAAAACCGTTGCGTGTCATCACTCCGAAGCTTTTCATTGCTCGTTTGGGCCAATTTTGTGGAAGCGACATTTCCATTACAAGCCTGTATAACGTAGCAGCGCGGCTTGCACCACCTGCCGTGAAGCGTTGTGCGGTCTACATGCTACTTTTTAGAGACTGAAACATAGTAAAAGGGGAGGTGGGGTGCTGGGCCAAGTTGCCTCATTTGATACCTGCAGGAGTTCATAAGCGCCTGGTATAGTTTTGCTACACATTTGCTCGTTATACTGCAACGCGACGGGCTGCTGCATGTTACAAAACTGCGTTTTCATCGACTATACCATTGCGCAGTGCTTTGAGCTATGCGGCAGTGCCAAAGGAATGTGGCCTGAAAGAAAAGGGAGACCACTTAATTGTTTTTAAAGAGCCGGTATTGGAGGAACTATGCCGAAACAATAGTTAAGTGCATAAATAATCGGGGAGGTTGGAGAGCGGGTAGTTTGCTGCTGGGATGGATAATTAATGAGGCCCGTAACTTATAAGTTGTAATCATCAAATTGGATAGTTTGTCCGTGGTGCATATAGTACCATTAGTCCTCGCCAGATCCTGAGAGTGGCAGAAGTATGTACGTGAGGGATATTTTGGGGCTGACTAGTTATTATGAGGATAGGCAGCTGTGGCGTGAGAATGTAATTGTTGTGTGACCATCCGGAATCGCAAAAACCCGTTAAATAAACAAATGCTGACGTAACGTCACAAATTGAATCAAAATACTGCAGCTGCTTCGGTACAAATCATTGAAATTCCTCAGCATAACAGGGTCGACCACAGCATGTTAAACACTGCAATATAGTGACCGTCAACATAGCCGCCAATTATCTCATTTGTATTTTCCAAACTGTTGATAATCAGCATAAAATAACGGCTTTATTATGCCGCATATCTCCCATGAGACTCAACTTGCATCGAAATTCTCTCTACGAACGTTTACACTCTATGATCCGTACAAATAGTGACACACACTACGCTTTAAAAAAACCCCCATTGTTCTTTTGCCTTCCTGAATCGTCTCATAAAAGGAGCCATCCAGTCCCTGGTATTTTGGTCCTCTTGGAAACCTTTTCCCCGCCCTTAGTTGTCTCGTTAGCCGTCTTAGTGGGGCCGTTTGCCTGTACGCTGAGGCCTGAGACCAATTTTGCCACCGAGGGTTGTATAATTGAGTAGGACTGTCCGCCATGTTGGAGCGGTCCAGAAATTTTGGTGGGTATCAGAAATCGAGTTTTTTTTTTTTTTTGAAGTGGGAGTGTTGCAAGGGATGTGAAAATTTTGGCATGGGCAGGTGAGGTGAGATCGATGGGATCGGGTTTCGGGTCCAGCGCGCATGAAAACGTGGCTGGAGAGCGGTGCAGACGTAGAGGAGTGGTGTTGGGGAGAAAAAGATGGATGGGGAGGATGGTATCGCCGATTTTATTTTTTTTTTTTGCCGAGAAATTTTTGCCAGGGGCGACAGAGAGGTTTGTACTCGAAGCGGAGGGTTTGGATGATATTCTGATCAAATTTCCGGCACTTGGTGCCGTTATTAGTTTTTTAATGGGGAAGTTGGTATCAGTTAATAAAGCGATTGTTAATTTTTTGGGAGGAAATTTTCTGGTTATTAGGATAGGTGTCAATCAAGCACAGTACAGAGTTTCAAATTCTTGCGTATTTCGGGAGAATACTGTCTGAAGTTAACTTCTGTTATCTACAGAGTGTGTCTACAGGAAATGTTTTTGTCAAATGTACAGCTTTCTCCTAATAGGCTTATTCTCTCCGTCGGATGTTTGAATAACCTGATAATATCGCTTATTCTCGCACGACCTGAGGGTGGCGGTAGTGTGCAGAGGGAGGGGGCGCCATCTGTGCTTGAAGAATAGTACTACGTGGTAAATCGGTGGGCCATCACATTAAATTGCTTAATTGTCGCTATCATACTGATTATAGTGTTTGCCCAATTTTAGCAACAAGTTCATTAGTTTCCATACATTTCGCATATAGAACCTACTCTAACCTGATATAACACAACCTAACCTTAACTGGCAGTTTCACAGGGGCAGGACATTTGTCTGACACATTTTTTGACAATTTCCGTGTCATGGTCCCTGACTCCAAATATTGGAGCAGAAATAATTTACCCTTGGTACTTGAGCAGGTCGTGTAAATTCCGGGCCAAACACTGGTAGGTTTCCCGGGCCTTCTCAATTACGGGGCGAATTAGAGTCCCCCCAATTTTAGGCCAAGAGAAGGGCCATAAAAGGAGGTCAGTGGTGGAGTCTTTATAATTGGTTTCTCTCTGGCTTGCTTCTTCTTCCGCATTGCCTGGAGAGCTTCTTCCTCTCTTGGCAACCACTTGCAACCCATCTTCACTTTCGCTGCCAGATTCATGTCCAGAATGCAATTTCCGGATATGATGGGTACAAATTGGACCCGGGAGAGCAGCCGACTGTATTTACAACAGGAGGATGGTTCACTCTGCTCCAAGACCACGGGTCAGAGGAGGCTGCTGGGTTGTTGACTCCAGCATCGAATTCGATGTAATTTTGAATTGGCCAACATATTGATCTGTGATCGCAAATTATGCAAATTATGCAGACAGAGATCGTACGCACCCAATATGGCAGCCGAATAATGTAAACTTCAATATTGCACATTACACAATCGATATATCGACGTGCAGTTTTAAAATTTTGCTCCAATTGTCATTATAGCAACTTGCCATATTTTGAAATAATATTTGCAACAATGTTGTATCAGCAGGTTGTTAGTTTGTTTACAACTTATTTTTTTTACTTATGTATTTGCCTCCTGATTGGGGCAGTGTACCACCCTAAGTACAAGGTGTTTTTGAAAGTATCCAGAAAGTTGAGTCACTGGTTGTCGGAGTCGGGTTTGTGTGTGGAGTTGGCGTATTGATTGACTCACGGGACAATGTACTTTGCGGTTATCGGCCAGGGAGTGAAACCGGGTTTGAAATTTGCGAATGGAGGTGGGTGGGGGACTGTCAGGAGGGGAGGGTGTGAGTAATTCGGTTAAATTAGCATGCCGACAGTGCTAATTCCCCCTCTGCTTGTGGTTGTGCATACGTTTGCACATTTTATTCGCATGTAGCGTACGTTGCCTGGAGGTCCTGCACCTTGGACAGCCATGAATCACGAGGTACAAGTATAACCCATTTTTATTTTAAAAAAATTTCACATAATGGCCATAAGTCTAAAATTACACCATTTGGTGCGAAATAGTACAATCGGTTCCTATTCACGCCGAAATAATTTCGTTCCATGGGTAGCGGGTTAAGGACCGCCTCGTCAGTTTGATCTTCCACTACATGGAGTCCAATAACCGTCTTGCGGCCCGGCGAACTGGATCCTGACTTCCTGTCCAAAAAGTAGGAAGAGGAGGAGAAAGGGAAGGCCTTTTCGAGTGGCACCATGTCTCGGGATGTTTCTTTTTTGGGGGTGGGTTCCACCTTATATATATATATTTTTTTTGGAAGAATCCCTGGGAGGATTCCAACTTCTCTGTGCAGGTGCGGAAATGAAACGGTTGGAGGATTTTTGTGGGTAGAGGATGAAAAGTTGATTTTTTTCCTCATGGTTTCACTGAGGATGTCAGACGGGTTGTAATGATGGAGACACGCTGTCAGGAGCCTTGGTCAATATATTTCTGTCGACGAGTCAATTTGCTGAGGGATAGATCAATGTGTGGTCATTGAACAGACATTTAAGAAATGGACAGCATTTTTATTTAATTTTAATAAGTCTTACAACATTGACCAAAAAAACGCTGTCAAATCTGGCCATGATAGAACCTTCAATTCGATTTGAACCATTGCCCAATTTCCAGGAAATAAACTGTCTGTAATGTTCAAAGTGCGTTCAGAATGGCTTGAAACCTCGCTTCATACGCATCCGTTGACCGAACTTAGGAAGGAGTTGCAGTGATTTTGAGATTGGCAATTCCTTGCGGAGCTTCCACATCGACGCCAAACTCTGATGATCGAGAATGAGGCAGTGGAATCGATTTAAGTGTTCTGCCACTCTGGTTGATTGGAACGAGTCCACTGATGAGGTCAAAGTGTTTCGAGGGCCTAGATCCCCAAACAGCAACTCAATTTTAGCTCTAAAACTCTTAGGGGGGAAAAATTTGGAAGAAGACATTCTTGGACTGCACCTGCAGATGCACTTTTCTTAGTCGTTGGCCTGGATTTTGAAGGCAGTTCAAGAAAATATCACAGAGCCAGTGTGAACCGAATGACTGGAGCTGGGAGTATGCAAATGATGGGAGGGAATTCGGACTATGAGGAAAAATGGAAGCCACTAGAAAATGAATTATGGATATTGCTGTGGAGGAAAAAATTTACATTCATTTACGCGCCGGCGAGCCCTAGTTTCTACGAACGGAAAACGAGTTAACTGTTGCGCAAAAAATAAAAGGATTGCAAAATGCTCTTCAGGTTTTAGCATTAGTCAACTTGTGCAGTCTCAAAATAAGGCACAATGTTGCTGGAAAGGTACCCAGAAGGTACATTTAAGCGTGACGAGTATGCGTGACGTGGTGACTTCATACGCTATATTTTTCACGTTTTTTTGCCTCATTTTGAAAGGTCACGAATCCCATAGTTCTAGGAGGTTATCTATCGAGCCAGACCTGTGATCAGAAACACCATCCATTCAGTAGTCCCTGAATTAAGTGAAGGTAAAATGCCCCGTCATGATTCCCACACGAGACCGTTCTTTATACAGGGTCCCTGCTGTAAAGTGTTTAGCTGGATTTTATGGAGTTGGCGTCGTGGAATTTGCTCCCAGGGAAGACCTTGCGGGCTCGTAAAACTATCGGCCATGAAAATTTAACAAGCAGATGCTATGGCCACACAGGATACACGCGCATTTGTCACAACTCTGGACCTCTCCCATGGAATATACTCATTGCATACCGGTACCTCTTCAGAATGAATCGCTAAAGGTTTGTCAAACATTTACATTACCGATTGGACTACTCCAGTGACGAGATGAAGTGGCTTTAAGCAATTTGAAGATTGAACCCACTTGCAAAATCCTCCAGTTGTCGACAACTTCCCAGAAAATCTGAGCTAGTTATACCTCTCCTTTGGGGACTAAAGAACTCGTAAGTGTTGGGTTTGACTTTCTCCGCATGCACCGTGGGCCGCACTTGGTTAATTGCATTTACAAACCTGGGGAATCCTGCGCAGGAATTGGGAGGGAAGCAACTAACTGTTTATTTTATCGAGCGAAGTAAAGGTGTATAGGGTAGTTGGGGTGAACCATGCTTAAATTATCTCTCTGGGAAAGCCCGTAGAGAGAAACCCGCAGAAAATATATGGAGGCTAAACAGTCTAGAATTCCAGATGAACGTGGCGATATGCGTAATCCGCAGGCCGAAACTTGTTTTCTACCTAAAATTATATTATTAGAGGTGGTTGGTGTGCTTGGTACATTTGAAGTAGCTCATTATCATAACTTATTTATATCAAATATTTACTAAAATCCACTAAGACGGTTGAACATTTCGTACTTGGCTTCTTATTTTCAGGTGCATAAAGGTAGAAAATTTAAGTGAATAATTTTCAGAGGTGGATTATGCCCCTACAATATTGTGTCATTATTTATGAGCAGTGAAAAAATCCTTACAGTGCACTGTAAGGATTTTTTCACTGCCCATAAATAATGGGTGTATAGGATACGAGCAGCAAAATACTGTGTATGTATGGATGCAACGACCGAGCGAAATTAAAAATTACTGCTGCCTGTGGGAATTCCAATGGCTACTGAGGCATACGCAGAGGGAATGTCATTTAAATCCGTTTTCAACTTCTGTACACTTTGAGTAGTTTTGTGGGCCCGTGAGCAATGGCGTATGAATTCAGTTTAATATCCTGTAGCTTTATTGCTATATAATAGTTAGGGTTCAAGACACATTACAGTGCATCTGATATAGGCGGAGAAATATCTACATATATTAGAATCAGGAGGAATATTACAAGTCAGTAGAAATACCAAACTCTATTCAATATTCCAGGCCCATACAGAGTTTACTGTAAGTGACACCCAGTCGATAACTCACACCATTTGTACTACCCTTCTGACCCACTCACACAAACCGTGGTATCAAATCCCTGCAGCCGATTGCACTTTTAGACCCCCCCAAAACTATCTAGTTGAGTCGGGTCGCTATAGATCAACCTGACGAGAACCGAATGCACCATAGCCCTGTTATACCCTCCAGAGACCAACGTCAAGCTTTGAATACAAACATTTCCCTCCCTGAGACTCAGGTCAAAAACGACAATCACGTCTAAAGATACAGCATGGAAGCTGAAAAAAATTGGGTCCAACCTCTACCATGATTTGCATCCCCCCTCCTTTTCTACAGTGTCTGCTGGTCCTCCGCATTAGACGCTCCGCAGAGTTTCGGTAGCCTGAAAATGGCGACGTGCTGAGCCTACAGAAACCTTCCAAGGCTTTTCCAAGGGACCGTTACTTTGACTGGCCATTTGCAGTTAGTCTCTTTTCAAGGAAGATCTGGTAGCTCTGAAAAGGAGCGAGGAAAGATTCTGCACCACTTCTTATCATGGGTTGGGCTAATTGCATGGGAACCGCAGCAAAAGTGATAATAAGTATGGAGAGACGTAATGAGAACGTCATGTTGAAGTGCGGGGCCCTCAGAATCGTGTAATTTTGATAATCAGAGAAGGCTCGAGGTGATTATTATTCTCTTTGTGTCAAAGTTAGCTCTACAGTGAGGTGTGCTTGATGTGATATCATACTGTAATATTCCGTTGCCCCGAGGCGGCAGCAGGGCGGTAGGCATGTCTCCGACACATGAACTTGTATTTATGCAGGTTTCGACGTTTAACGCAATGCGGTTGAAATTGCAGGATGATAGATGGTTGCAAAGCTTGATGTCGAAACATATCCGGGACACTGTGCTTAGGAAATTGTTTGTTTTAAAGAGGGCATGTTATGAGGTGGGGGTTTCTGGTTAGCAAATTTTATGACTAGTATATGGGAGCATAACCTTAAATCAACTGTAACAGCCCACATTGTAACCTCAATAATAAACTCGTGGTGAGTTTTCACAGGTTTCAGCCAAGCTGATTCGTCTTAGGGTTATATGTGTTTAACTATGTATTTGTGTCAAAGTTGGTGCATAGGCTGCCAACACTTTTTCAAATAATGTTTCGCTTCCATTTTTTAACCGAATACAAAGATGCCATTGTTCGCCTACAGGCTGTATCTAGAGTGTAAACAACCGGAAACCTGCTTTGAACATTATCTGCGCGTATACAGCATTTGAAGCATTCCGACCATGCCCGTTTCAGCCTGTGTGGCTCCGAAATTTACTGAAAGGCATACCCCCTCCCCCTCCCCCCCAACTGCCTTCTGCAAGGAATTGTCGCAAAAATGTCTGCATAAACAGCTCCTTTTGTCCGCTCCGAGAAACTTTTCGATTACACTAAAATCCAACGTGCCGTAAAGTAAGATCTCCCTGAGATACAAAGCAGAGGAACCTGATTTGCATGTACTCTCCTTAACAGTAGGGAAAAGAAGAAGACGATGTTATCTACCCATTCAATTAGCGCCATGAAATATTCTCCTTTTCGATTTCGAATCAGAACCACCCCCCACGAAAAGTAATCCAATTTCCACCCCCCGTAAAATACTGTGTCCCGATAAGCCTTTTCTCTGGTTTAAGGTTGAAGAGGGACGGGGGGGCGGGGGTGGGACATGGACGCCCCCGCTATTTCGAATCAATGGAGCCCATCCTCCCAACGTCGATGTTACAGCTCCAGGCCTAGCCAGATACACAACGAGTCTGTCGCTACTGGAATTCCGCAGTCTATCTCCCCCCTCCCCCCATTGAAATGTAACGCCTGTCGATTGCAGGTTTGCACCTCGTTTTCGGCGAGGGTGTTTTGCTAAAAAATACATGTGTAGTGGAAGCTGGTGACGGCATTGGGAAGGTGACGATGTTCCCCTGAGTGCTGAGGTTTTTCATGGAGCGACAGTATGGTTTTCCGGGGTAGAGAAATTCAATGGTAGTATAGGGGGTTCTTGAAAGTAGCAGTAAAGGTTTCTTGGCAGTAGAGGCTTCATTGTGTCCTCTAGTAAAGACTTTTCACTATACACCTACAGTAAAAATATTTAAAGACACGTATATCGGCCTCAATTAGTGTCGGCCACTTTATCCTGATCTTGAAGCAACCCTTCGCACAAGCCCCACGGTGTACCTGTCTTCAATAAGCTGTGGGACCGGAAGTAGTTGTTTTTACCGTAACTGTGGGGACTTTCACTCATCTCCCCACTTGCAGGGATGTTTACGGTCCCCACAAGAAAATTGCAGGTTTGCTTTTGCAGTCGTGCGGACACGTCCCCACAGTCCCCACAATTTCTAGTTGCAGAGTTTTAGAAAAGTCCATTTTTTTCAGCCTAGGTGACGTGTAGGGTTGGGTAGTTTAGGTAGGGTAGGGTAAGTTAGGTTAGTTTACATTAGCTTTGAAAAGTTGTATTTTTCACGTCCCCACACCTAATAGGCCACAGGGTGTGTGTGTGTGTGAAGGTTTGCTTCAAGACCAGGATAAATTGGCGGAAACTAATTGAGACCAATAGTACATGCACCCTTGATTGTTTTCAACAAACAAGAGCCTTCTCTAATAGTGTAGGAGTCCTCACATCACTCGACACTATCGACACTACATCCTTGTGTAAGCACTTGTGCCCATTACCTCCATTAATGCCTAATGAAAGCTACAGTACCGTAGAGGTTCCTGCCGCTCACTAATTCAATTACAAGTACTTCCGGAAATGCGTGTTCTACTTTGCATTCAGCATGAGCACTGTGTGATAGGCCCCCACTAGTTTTAATCACATATCCAAATTGTTCTGGGAGTTGGAACATGTAAGATGGGAATCCAGTTTCGAAAGATAGGCTTGGACGTGGCAAAATCAACCGGAGTCTGTCAGATTTTTTGGGGGGCTTTTTTTTGGAGGGCGAACTGGGTCGCCCTACATACGCAGTACGAATTTATAGTAGGATCCAATAGCCTGGGGTTTATGGGCAATCTCTCCTGTTATACAGAGAAGGCCCCCTTTTTATTGGGTGTTTCTGTAGGGGGGGGATTTATCGTGGAAGAGTGGGTCTCTTTTCCCAAACAGATCGCATTTCGGCCTGTGTTTACTTGACCCGGTTGTTTGGGGGATTCTAACAAGGGCCTGGAGTTATTGAGTGAAATAATAGCATATTAGCAAACCGCGGTGGTTTTGATTCACTTGCACCTGAGTGCGGGCATGAAATAACCGTTTCATGGCGGTTCAATTTTCTAAATAGTTCTCTGGACGCGGCCGATACTTGTTTTTTATTCCGCTCTAAAACCAGAGTTACGAGGCTGGTCCGTCCCCAGCTTTTTCAGGGCCTTTGATTGGTTGAAAGCTGGGTGAAGTCAGGACTTTCAACGTTCATCTGGGTTCGTTTTGTGTGAGGACCTTGCACTTTCTGAAGTGCGAATTGATTTACTGTAAACTAAATTTTTAACGTAGTTGTTATAGAGGCAATATTATGAACACATTATAGTGAATACATATCGATACATAATCGATGTTTTTCATCTATTGTGTCGTTGGATTTTTTTTTTTTTTGAAGCATGGAATTACGCCAATTGAGGTGTAAAGGTTAAGAGTAGACACAAAACCGCTCTCAAAATATGGTATTATTTTACTTGTTTTCAGGATGTCAGTTATAAGTGTGTAATTTGGGTTAATTTTAAATATTAGTGAAATATTGGCTACATACAAATAATTTTGGAAAGGAATTGCCATCTAGGTAAGAATAAATCAAATTTTTGCACCGTATTCAAATGACAGATTTTCGAAATTCCCGAATTGTTAGGAAAAATCATCTTATCCGCTCTGTAATCAGTTACTCGTGTTAACATAAGTTAAAATGCAAAACATTCATCAGCTACATCATCTAGAAAAAGTGTTCAGGCGGAAAAACCCATGCTTTGCTCTCCATTCATTCCCTCAAATTAATGCTCGAATAAAGAATCATGCGTATTACGCACATGTGGGCTGGGCATGTAATACCGGTTACAGTGCACTCTTTTTTTTTTAAACTTTAGGCCCGCATTTAGGCCATTCAGTTCTGCCTATGCACAACCCACAGCCAGCTAACGTCCCCACCACACACTGTCAAAAATTGGAGCTCGTTGTCTTCCAATGACATCAGCCATTAGAGTAGGGTTCAACAGCCGGAAACGTGATTTCGCAATAAGTTAAATAGAACCTCGCGTGAGCACAAATCACATGCACGTTATCAGCTAGGAGTACAAGGTGTTTCATCAGGAGACCCACTATATTATTATACGAGTTCGCAGGGGGTCGAATTTTAAATTTTTTAATGTCCGGTGCAAATTTTCCATCCCATATGAAATCTGGAGTGCCAATTACTTACTTGGATTGCTTAATTTTTAATTACTGTGTTAATAAGCAGGACCAAATTGCACCTTTGGATCCGAATATTTCGCAGGGGACCCGTTCTTCGCACGGGGATTGATAAGGGGAAGGTAGAAGCGCCATCTATGGTGGGAGTAAAATTTCAGCAGATGTATACCAAACGTTAAGAAAATCCTACATTTCGGGCATTTAGACTCAAAAAATTGGGGTTTTCCGGCGTTTTCCTCAAACAGTGGCACGTGTGTGCCAAGTTTCAGGCCTCTCAGAGGTGTGGAAGTGTGTTTGATAGCCGAGACGTACAGACAAACTTTGTACTTTATGTATGTCACAGACAGCGTGGTAATTACCATATAACTTATAGAATTTGCTTCTATGTCCGCAGTGAGTCATCAGTAGTGTGCGCCATATATGTGAGGGGCATTGTACTACTTTGACAGTATGGAGGTTATTAAACATCCTGTACTAAAATCCGGGTCGAACTTTTCATTAACGAGACCTAGTTCCGGTTGATGCCCCGTCATATTCGGGGAGTGGGGGTGGGCTATGATGATCCCCCGGAATCGCGTCTCATCCGGACCCAAACCAGTCTGGTCTACTAGTCCTATGGAGTCAACGCCCTTTCAGTACTAGAGAGGTATAGAGAGGGTTGGGGGGGATGGTGTGGTGTGGGGGGGATCGATTCCGGGGAAAGTACTTTCCGGGCCTGCGTTGCTCTCCGGGAATGCAACCCCACCCACTCCCCACCCACTGCCGAAGCTCCTTTTCCGCAACCGCCAGAGGGACTGGTTTGTTCGGATAGGACATAGGCGATACTTTGTCTTAACTCCTTTTGTCTGGCGATTTTTTTTTCCGCAAGGAATGAATGACGGTTGTGTATTTTTATAGCAGAACTGCTTCTTTTTAAGAAGAAAAAGATCAAAAGCGTTTTTTTTGTTTTTTTTGGAGCGCATTAAAGTTAAGTCGATGAGAAAAGGTATTACGAGCCGGTCTCTTGTGTGCGATTAAGTTGTGAAAAAAATCTAATTTTAGGACGGTTCGGTGTTGCGAAAATGATTTTTTTTTTATATCCCACGTTAAAGCTTATACAGAATATTTTAACCGACGGTGAAGAGCTTACTGTAGTTTAAGTGTGAATCCTTATATTCATTAACAATGAGGCAGGATAACTAAGAGAGTAACATTGTTGTGAATTACAAGGTTTTTCGGATCAGGATGAGTTTGATTGTTATGTTTCATCGTTGCATGATTTTCGCTTATTTGCACACCTGAAGAGCATGCTTTACTTACATGTTTTGC